>JAMPIV010006461.1:0-64201 GCA_024509875.1 Oreohelix idahoensis
TCCCTGTCGGTCCGTCCCGATCTTAGCGTTAGTTAAAAATAGACTTGCTTTTTGGCCTAATACATTTGCCTCTCACTCCTAAAGTTCCCCACTTGGACTTTGACCCTCCCTCTTCTGCTTCTTTTCAAACACGCGTGCAAAAAATTGTCACCGATAGTGAATGCAAAAACGAGGGTCTGTTCCACTGTCTGTACGAACCTATACAGTATTATGACCATATCTTTATTATTATCTGGAGGAATTTGTATTTTAAAACATATTATTACTCAGGAGAAGATATTCTATCTAACTAACCAAGTTTTATGGTCATATCCCTTGTAATAAAGAAGTCCATATATTTTCCAGAATATTCGGAAATTTCTACTTTTCTATAAATACTCCATCCTTCCCCCTCTCTCCCTTTGTTCAAACTGAAACCAGTAGTCTGTTACGTCATAAACTGTACTATTTGGCAGGCCATGCGCTGTCTGTGTGTTTATATATACATTTCCCACGATGTGATTATATTAAGCGGCATGCATGGGGCGTTTCCGCCTTTTTATTCAAACCTGCCCAACAATACTACGCGCGTTTGCTTACAAATTTGTGTTGTTTGAACCAATACGTGTTAAAAGTATCACTTTTCTGTCGCTCCTCTCTCCCTCCCTCCAGATGAAAACCGGATTGATCGTGTCCCCTGCTCTAAATAGTTTCAAGGACGTTAGGGAAAGATAGTATTATTTATTCGTCGTTACTGTCTAACAATACCCGATGCGTTTGCAGGCGGGGCGAAGACGAAACCTCACAACTCCACTAATTTTTATGTCTACATTATTTTAACTATACAAATACTACAAATGGGATCGGTTGTGGTAAAGTGGGATGTTATAAATATTTATAGGGGACTTAGTGTACTGACTGAGATCAGCTGTGAAGGTATCTGTATCTAATAGGTCTAGTGTTTTGCAGATAACCTTACTTGCTACCACATTATACCTCAGTCAGAATTATTCTGGAAATTTGTGATGACTACGTTAAATGTCTAGGGTATGTATATGATGAAGTGTAAGTCACAACAACAACAGACAGATAAACAATTTAATTTATTCCACCACACTTGACAACACTGGGACACTCACACACATTTAACACTCTATAAGACTATCTTAAATGAGGCACTGGTAAAGTTTCAAATATAAATATGTATTAATTACTTTCACTAATAGATATGTGTCCTGATTCAAATACAAAGTGAACCAGGAATCACAATCAATTGTAATTACAATTTATATGTACAGAATTTATCAATATGAACCTTGTAGTGACATATTTTATTAATATTATCCTATGTGTGTCAGTTGTGTAGTAGTAATATGAGGTAATACTGGTTTTGTTTTTTTCAAGCTATGTTGTTATTTGTCATCATGACTTCAAGTGTTTGTTTATCTTGGAAATAGTATGGGGAAAAGTTCACAGTTCCTATCAATTTAAACACTGTATTTTCCCTCTGTTTTATTATAAAGTCAGATTTTGGGGGGGGGCATAATGTTGAGCTCCTCTGGCCACAGACGCTTATCTTTCGTGATGGCGGCAGGAAAAGACTCCTCTGCTCGATAGCCTCCCTGTGTTCTGGAGACACCTCACTGGTCACTATCTGGACCCAGGAGTATGCTGTCAGCCTCTAGGTTCAGCAAAGCTCAGACCAGGTGCTGCTCAATAACTTTAGGACCACGGTCCCACAATTCATGGAATAATACACAGTTACGTTGACTGGCAATGAATATAGCACAATTTCGATCTGCCGATGTCCCAGGCTTTTATTTAGAAAAATATGCACTGGCGCTCAACGCACTGGTTCTTTAGTAAGTTTATTTGAAAATGTGGTGCTGACCTGACGCCTCTGATTGACTATATTGGCGGGTCTAACCAATCGTGCCATGTTTACACAAGCGTTTGAAAAAAAAGTACTCCTACTCCCGTTTCCCTAACAACAAAGAATCAATATTTATAGCCCGACTAATCGTGTTTAGCCTTACATTTACTTTCCGCCAATCAAATAGGAGGTAACATGTCAGCCTATTTCCCGTACAATGGTGGTGTGAAAATCTGCCACTGAGCGATTCTGATTTTGGTGTTGTCTGACATCCCTCACTATTTCTTTTGGCTATAATTTGTTAATTCCTAGACTATTTGCGTAACGTTTAACATATTCTTTGTCAGCAAGTCCTAAGGAACCCAAATATATAAATTTAATGGGGCTAAGGGGCTGCGTTCAAAATATGCATTTTCTTCTACCTCCTGTTCACTTCGAATACGATGTGGTGTCTGGGTACTGTAATGTTTTCAAACGTAAACCAGTATAATGTCATGTTTCCTAATAAGCGTTTTGTAAGTTTTTTAAAACCTAACTCGTATGGGTAGTGTTTTTTATCACTGTCGATTTGAAAAAAAAAGCTAGTGCTTGTGGCCTTACACGCGTGTTAGGGGTGGCATTAATTGTGTATCGCGAGACTGTGGTAGTATTGCCTGCGTTCCGGCTTTCAGCCCCTCCCTTTCTTTCTATCCTTAGTCCATCTGTCTTTCGTTTATGGTAACTTAGTGTATAAAATGACATGAATGGAATATTAAATATAGGTCAGCTTGCGTATCTCAAGGTTTTTCTTAGAAAGGCAGTACACGTTTTATCGTAGAAAGCGGGTATTGAAGCAGTAGGCTTTTACTATCAGCGTGAAACGTTACAATTTGCAGACGAAGGAGAAAACAAGGGGGATTTCGAGTACAGTCATTGTGACAGCACTGTTCTTTACCATTCTTCTTTCCTTTTATTAAATTTATTTGTTAGGCTTTACATTTACGTTTTAATTTATATATGTGGATTAGAATTTCACACGACAAATCCTGCCCACTTAAAACAGACGTTATATGTCAGTCTATAATTCTATATACACATAGAGAAATTTATTATTTTTCCTGGAGTTTAGGGTGATTCTCATCACACGGATGGCGGCTTAAAAAATCCGCTCCCAGATTTGTTTTTTCCACTTATATACTCTATGCTAAACTCAAATGGCTGCATCAATAATGACCAACGGAGTAATCTAGAATTCTCATGTCTAGCCTGTGCTAGAAACGACAAAGGTTTGTGATCCGTTTGCAACTTAAATGCCTTCCCATACAGATAAATATTGAATTTCTTTATCGCCCATATTACTGCAAGACATTCCTTTTCGCTAGTTGAGTAATTGGTTTCAGCTTTATTCAACTTTCTGCTAGCATATGCCACTGGGCTTAATTCCCCATCCAATGCATCTGATTTCTGTAGCAGAGTCGCACCTAACCCAATATTACTGGCATCAGTCCTTACAATGAATTCTTGACTTAAGTCAGGTAATTTCAAAATAGGTTTGCTTGTGAGCTTTTCCTTCAATTCCTGGTAAGCCATTTCACATTGTGGTGTCCATGTAATTCGATCTGGATTTCCCTTACGTGTCAAATCAGTTAACGGTGCACATATGGAATTAAAGTTTTTGATATACTTCTGGTAGAAACCACATAATGAGACAAAGGATCTCACGTCTTTCTTGGTTTGTGGTCTCGGGGCTTTCTTTAGTTTCTCTAAATTCTTTGGGTCAGGGGTCATGTTTCCCTGATAAACTGTGTGTCCCAAGAATTCCAATTCTTTACATCCAACGCAACATTTGGTTGGTCGGGCTGTTAAATTCGCTTCCCTAAGTCGATTAAACAGCATGTTCAGAGAGTCAATGTGTTCCTCAAATGTTTCTGTTGCTATAAGGATATCATCCATGAAATTTGTGATACATGGATTATTCAGAGGGTCCAATAATTTTCTCATCATTCTAGAGAAGACACTAGGTGCATTCTTCAATCCAAATGGCAATCTGTTAAACTCATAGTGTCCTTCTGAGGTACTAAAAGCTAGGTATGGTCTAACTCAGGCTTTACTGGAATCTGATAGTATCCTTTACTCAGATCCACTTTTGAGAAATATTTAGCTTTATTTAGTCTGGCAAACAACTGATTTGTATCCGGCAATGGATCCACCTGTCCTTCTGTAATAGCATTCAGTCTCCTGTAATCTATACAAAGTCTATGTTCTCCAGAGGGCTTCCTTAGGAGTACAACACCGGAACTATACGAAGATTCACTGTGTGAAATAATTCCTTCCTTCAACAAATAGTCTATCTCTTCCTTCAAAGCTTTCTCCTTAGCAAAAGGAATCGAATAGGGTTTCATACATACAGGTGTGAGGTCTATCAGCTTCATATCATATTCCAATAAGTTTGTATGCCCTGGTCGGTCTGTTAACACCTCTGTATGAGTATCTAGAACCTGTTGCACTCTCTCTTTCTGAGTTTTCGTTAAATGTGTACTGATTTTCACCTGTGCCGCTGTCTCACAGGGGTGTAATGGATATTCAAATGATGAAAGTGGTTCCTGGCTTGTTTCAAATTTTCATTGGCAAGTTTCCAGCCAGTTTTTAAACGAGTGGTCAGCTCATTCACATATTGGTATGAGGATGTAATATTTTCCTCTGCCTTTTCATCAGTCCACGTTCTTAACAGCGTTACATGTGGAGCTTTAATTTTGTGGACCTATTTGTCCATGCACCGGTATGGTCTCTTCCACTAGAAGCGCTATAGTAATGATTTTTCTTCCCAGAATTATCAGTCACAAAACGACCGCTACCAATTTTTTTCTTGGGGCTGTCTCCCCACTTAGAATTCTTGATGAGAGATTTCCTCTCTACATCCTCTTCCTCCAGTTTGTTTAAGTCCGATTGAGGGATTTTCGGCTTATCCTGGGGTAAGACATCTTTTTGCACTCTCCGCATAGTGGCCATTGTAAAAATTGGCCATTGTCCGTGAAAAGGGGCTTCCCATTCCCTTTGGTCCACTTTATCAAATTTATTTTTCTTTTTATTGTCAGGCCTAATTTTGCCCCGTGGCATGTCCAGGTCCTGATCAATGTTCCCACTTGTGGGTGTTCCCCCATGTGCTATGCTACACCTTTCTACAAAATTCTCAATGTCCCACCTTGCTTTGGGCCAATAATAATTGTGAGCCACCTTTTGGATGATGGTACCTATTTTCTCATGGTCCCCATCTTGTTTCACATGTAGGCTCCTTATTAATTCTGCCCTATATCTTTTAGGAAGTACCAGCTGTCCCTGACCTTTGGATCTAGCTCCAGTCTTCCTATACATCAACTTGTTTTTCATGTAAAAATCTCCCTTGCCTGGAGTTGTATGACAAGTTGACAATTTCCTGAAACAAGGCTTGAGGGTCTTATCCCCAGCCTGTGCCTTCCTCATCTCTTCTGGAGTGGTATCTAACATAATATCCTCCTCCTGTCTTGAGGTCGACCTGACCTGAAGGGTGGCCATAACTATAGGGTTCCTTCTACAACGGTCAGTGTCATGATTGTTCATCTGACAATTTTTACACCACCTTTTCCCTTGGTTGAAAGATTTTCTTTCATCATATTTCCTTTCATCGAATTGTGGGATTTTATTTTTATTGTCATACCGTGGCCTATCAAACTGGTGCTTACCTTTGTTTTGATCTCTAGGATCAAATTCATTAAAGTTCTGTGGTGCCCTAAAATTTTCTACCTGTTTCTTTTTATTACCTGATACCTCTGCCTGAGCCGCTTGATACCTTTCAGCAACATTTAGCAACTCACCCAGCCTCTCTGCACCTTGTTCCATGAGAAACTTTCTCAAGTCTGGAGCCATGGACTCTCTTAATTGTTCTATAAGGACCATTTCCTTAAGATCTTGGGTTTTCCCCAGAGAAGTCCATTTCTCCAAGTATGTCTCTAACCGTGCAGAGAACTGGTGATAGGTTTCACCTGACAGTAGTTTAGCATTCCTAAATTTTTTCCTATAAAATTCTGCGTTCTTTTCATATCTTAACAAAAGAGCCTGCTTTAGCATGTCATAATTTTCCTGATCACCTCTGCTCATTTTGGTAAAAACTTCATAAGCTGCCCCACGAAGACCTTGAGATAACTTTAAGCTCCACCTTTCTCTCTCTAACCCATATGTGGTAGCTAATAGTTCATATCTATTTAGATAGCTCTCAATATCATCGTCTTTCTCAACGAAATGATCTAAATGAAAATTCATAGCTGAGGTTGAGGCTCTCTGGCTAGCAGTGGCATCAGAGGTAAAAGGACTGGCCCCATTTTCAGGAGCATGGCCTTGAAACTCAAACTCCCTTAGTCGTAACTCATGTTCCCTTTGTAATCTTTTATCTTCTGCTTCCCTTTCTGCAGCTAATCGCTTGTCTTCCCTTTCTGCAGTTAATTTCTTCTCTTCTCTTTCTGCAGCCTGTCTTCTTTCCTCGGCTTCCAATGCTTTAGCCTCTTTGTCAGCCTCAATCTGCAACCTCTTAGCCTCAGCCTCAATCTGCAACCTCTTAATTTCTTTTTCAGCCTCTAACTTTCTTTCGGCCTCTTTTTCTAATCTTCTTTCTTCCCGTTCAATGTATTTGTCACATTCAGCAGTGACATAAGCAATCATAATTTGCCCGTCCATTCCTAACTCTTTCGCAGTCTGTACAGCAGCAGATCGAAATTTTGCCAAGTCGGCCATTGTCTAACATGCAATTGTAAACAATTCAATCTTTCAATAATTATCTAAGGACACTACAGGCACTGAGAGCTCAACCTTATATATTTCCACCCAAGGATACCTTTTAATTCTTTATTATTCCCAATATCTATAACAGGAGAAAGTTCAATATCCCTGGAGCGAGACCCCAATATATGTGGTAAAGTGGGATGTTATAAATATTTATAGGGGACTTAGTGTACTGACTGAGATCAGCTGTGAAGGTATCTGTATCTAATAGGTCTAGTGTTTTGCAGATAACCTTACTTGCTACCACATTATACCTCAGTCAGAATTATTCTGGAAATTTGTGATGACTACGTTAAATGTCTAGGGTATGTATATGATGAAGTGTAAGTCACAACAACAACAGACAGATAAACAATTTAATTTATTCCACCACACTTGACAACACTGGGACACTCACACACATTTAACACTCTATAAGACTATCTTAAATGAGGCACTGGTAAAGTTTCAAATATAAATATGTATTAATTACTTTCACTAATAGATATGTGTCCTGATTCAAATACAAAGTGAACCAGGAATCACAATCAATTGTAATTACAATTTATATGTACAGAATTTATCAATATGAACCTTGTAGTGACATATTTTATTAATATTATCCTATGTGTGTCAGTTGTGTAGTAGTAATATGAGGTAATACTGGTTTTGTTTTTTTCAAGCTATGTTGTTATTTGTCATCATGACTTCAAGTGTTTGTTTATCTTGGAAATAGTATGGGGAAAAGTTCACTGTTCCTATCAATTTAAACACTGTATTTTCCCTCTGTTTTATTATAAAGTCAGATTTTGAGGGGGGGCATAATGTTGAGCTCCTCTGGCCACAGACGCTTATCTTTCGTGATGGCGGCAGGGAAAGACTCCTCTGCTCGATAGCCTCCCTGTGTTCTGGAGACACCTCACTGGTCACTATCTGGACCCAGGAGTATGCTGTCAGCCTCTAGGTTCAGCAAAGCTCAGACCAGGTGCTGCTCAATAACTTTAGGACCACGGTCCCACAATTCATGGAATAATACACAGTTACGTTGACTGGCAATGAATATAGCACAAATTCGATCTGCCGATGTCCCAGGCTTTTATTTAGAAAAATATGCACTGGCGCTCAACGCACTGGTTCTTTAGTAAGTTTATTTGAAAATGTGGTGCTGACCTGACGCCTCTGATTGACTATATTGGCGGGTCTAACCAATCGTGCCATGTTTACACAAGCGTTTGAAAAAAAAGTACTCCTACTCCCGTTTCCCTAACAACAAAGAATCAATATTTATAGCCCGACTAATCGTGTTTAGCCTTACATTTACTTTCCGCCAATCAAATAGGAGGTAACATGTCAGCCTATTTCCCGTACAATGGTGGTGTGAAAATCTGCCACTGAGCGATTCTGATTTTGGTGTTGTCTGACATCCCTCACTATTTCTTTTGGCTATAATTTGTTTATTCCTAGACTATTTGCGTAACGTTTAACATATTCTTTGTCAGCAAGTCCTAAGGAACCCAAATATATAAATTTAATGGGGCTAAGGGGCTGCGTTCAAAATATGCATTTTCTTCTACCTCCTGTTCACTTCGAATACGATGTGGTGTCTGGGTACTGTAATGTTTTCAAACGTAAACCAGTATAATGTCATGTTTCCTAATAAGCGTTTTGTAAGTTTTTAAAACCTAACTCGTATGGGTAGTGTTTTTTATCACTGTCGATTTGAAAAAAAAAGCTAGTGCTTGTGGCCTTACACGCGTGTTAGGGGTGGCATTAATTGTGTATCGCGAGACTGTGGTAGTATTGCCTGCGTTCCGGCTTTCAGCCCCTCCCTTTCTTTCTATCCTTAGTCCATCTGTCTTTCGTTTATGGTAACTTAGTGTATAAAATGACATGAATGGAATATTAAATATAGGTCAGCTTGCGTATCTCAAGGGTTTTCTTAGAAAGGCAGTACACGTTTTATCGTAGAAAGCGGGTATTGAAGCAGTAGGCTTTTACTATCAGCGTGAAACGTTACAATTTGCAGACGAAGGAGAAAACAAGGGGGATTTCGAGTACAGTCATTGTGACAGCACTGTTCTTTACCATTCTTCTTTCCTTTTATTAAATTTATTTGTTAGGCTTTACATTTACGTTTTAATTTATATATGTGGATTAGAATTTCACACGACAAATCCTGCCCACTTAAAACAGACGTTATATGTCAGTCTATAATTCTATATACACATAGAGAAATTTATTATTTTTCCTGGAGTTTAGGGTGATTCTCATCACACGGATGGCGGCTTAAAAAATCCGCTCCCAGATTTGTTTTTCCACTTATATACTCTATGCTAAACTCAAATGGCTGCATCAATAATGACCAACGGAGTAATCTAGAATTCTCATGTCTAGCCTGTGCTAGAAACGACAAAGGTTTGTGATCCGTTTGCAACTTAAATGCCTTCCCATACAGATAAATATTGAATTTCTTTATCGCCCATATTACTGCAAGACATTCCTTTTCGCTAGTTGAGTAATTGGTTTCAGCTTTATTCAACTTTCTGCTAGCATATGCCACTGGGCTTAATTCCCCATCCAATGCATCTGATTTCTGTAGCAGAGTCGCACCTAACCCAATATTACTGGCATCAGTCCTTACAATGAATTCTTGACTTAAGTCAGGTAATTTCAAAATAGGTTTGCTTGTGAGCTTTTCCTTCAATTCCTGGTAAGCCATTTCACATTGTGGTGTCCATGTAATTCGATCTGGATTTCCCTTACGTGTCAAATCAGTTAACGGTGCACATATGGAATTAAAGTTTTTGATATACTTCTGGTAGAAACCACATAATGAGACAAAGGATCTCACGTCTTTCTTGGTTTGTGGTCTCGGGGCTTTCTTTAGTTTCTCTAAATTCTTTGGGTCAGGGGTCATGTTTCCCTGATAAACTGTGTGTCCCAAGAATTCCAATTCTTTACATCCAACGCAACATTTGGTTGGTCGGGCTGTTAAATTCGCTTCCCTAAGTCGATTAAACAGCATGTTCAGAGAGTCAATGTGTTCCTCAAATGTTTCTGTTGCTATAAGGATATCATCCATGAAATTTGTGATACATGGATTATTCAGAGGGTCCAATAATTTTCTCATCATTCTAGAGAAGACACTAGGTGCATTCTTCAATCCAAATGGCAATCTGTTAAACTCATAGTGTCCTTCTGAGGTACTAAAAGCTAGGTATGGTCTAACTCAGGCTTTACTGGAATCTGATAGTATCCTTTACTCAGATCCACTTTTGAGAAATATTTAGCTTTATTTAGTCTGGCAAACAACTGATTTGTATCCGGCAATGGATCCACCTGTCCTTCTGTAATAGCATTCAGTCTCCTGTAATCTATACAAAGTCTATGTTCTCCAGAGGGCTTCCTTAGGAGTACAACACCGGAACTATACGAAGATTCACTGTGTGAAATAATTCCTTCCTTCAACAAATAGTCTATCTCTTCCTTCAAAGCTTTCTCCTTAGCAAAAGGAATCGAATAGGGTTTCATACATACAGGTGTGAGGTCTATCAGCTTCATATCATATTCCAATAAGTTTGTATGCCCTGGTCGGTCTGTTAACACCTCTGTATGAGTATCTAGAACCTGTTGCACTCTCTCTTTCTGAGTTTTCGTTAAATGTGTACTGATTTTCACCTGTGCCGCTGTCTCACAGGGGTGTAATGGATATTCAAATGATGAAAGTGGTTCCTTTTTCATCTCCATGGCAATGGACAAGGTCAACAAGTGTGTCTCTTCTTGATTTTCTCTTTCCAAATATTTCTTCAGGAGATTCACATGATAGATTTTTTTCTTTCCCCTTCTTATCTATCTTATAATTGGTTCTAGACACCTTCTCTAGAACTGTATATGGACCTTGCCATCCAATTTGTAACTTATTCTGGCTACCGGGTAGAAGAAGCAGTACCTTCTCTCCCACAGCCAAATCTCTGTCTTTAGCTTTCCTGTTATAATAGGCAGCATGTTTCTTCCTGGCTTGTCTTAAATTTTCATTGGCAAGTTTCCAGCCAGTTTTTAAACGAGTGGTCAGCTCATTCACATATTGGTATGAGGATGTAATATTTTCCTCCGCCTTTTCATCAGTCCACGTTCTTAACAGCGTTACATGTGGAGCTTTAATTTTGTGGACCTATTTGTCCATGCACCGGTATGGTCTCTTCCACTAGAAGCGCTATAGTGATGATTTTTCTTCCCAGAATTATCAGTCACAAAACGACCGCTACCAATTTTTTTCTTGGGGCTGTCTCCCCACTTAGAATTCTTGATGAGAGATTTCCTCTCTACATCCTCTTCCTCCAGTTTGTTTAAGTCCGATTGAGGGATTTTCGGCTTATCCTGGGGTAAGACATCTTTTTGCACTCTCCGCATAGTGGCCATTGTAAAAATTGGCCATTGTCCGTGAAAAGGGGCTTCCCATTCCCTTTGGTCCACTTTATCAAATTTATTTTTCTTTTTATTGTCAGGCCTAATTTTGCCCCGTGGCATGTCCAGGTCCTGATCAATGTTCCCACTTGTGGGTGTTCCCTCATGTGCTATGCTACACCTTTCTACAAAATTCTCAATGTCCCACCTTGCTTTGGGCCAATAATAATTGTGAGCCACCTTTTGGATGATGGTACCTATTTTCTCATGGTCCCCATCTTGTTTCACATGTAGGCTCCTTATTAATTCTGCCCTATATCTTTTAGGAAGTACCAGCTGTCCCTGACCTTTGGATCTAGCTCCAGTCTTCCTATACATCAACTTGTTTTTCATGTAAAAATCTCCCTTGCCTGGAGTTGTATGACAAGTTGACAATTTCCTGAAACAAGGCTTGAGGGTCTTATCCCCAGCCTGTGCCTTCCTCATCTCTTCTGGAGTGGTATCTAACATAATATCCTCCTCCTGTCTTGAGGTCGACCTGACCTGAAGGGTGGCCATAACTATAGGGTTCCTTCTACAACGGTCAGTGTCATGATTGTTCATCTGACAATTTTTACACCACCTTTTCCCTTGGTTGAAAGATTTTCTTTCATCATATTTCCTTTCATCGAATTGTGGGATTTTATTTTTATTGTCATACCGTGGCCTATCAAACTGGTGCTTACCTTTGTTTTGATCTCTAGGATCAAATTCATTAAAGTTCTGTGGTGCCCTAAAATTTTCTACCTGTTTCTTTTTATTACCTGATACCTCTGCCTGAGCCGCTTGATACCTTTCAGCAACATTTAGCAACTCACCCAGCCTCTCTGCACCTTGTTCCATGAGAAACTTTCTCAAGTCTGGAGCCATGGACTCTCTTAATTGTTCTATAAGGACCATTTCCTTAAGATCTTGGGTTTTCCCCAGAGAAGTCCATTTCTCCAAGTATGTCTCTAACCGATCACCTCTGCTCATTTTGGCAAAAACTTCATAAGCTGCCCCACGAAGACCTTGAGATAACTTTAAGCTCCACCTTTCTCTCTCTAACCCATATGTGGTAGCTAATAGTTCATATCTATTTAGATAGCTCTCAATATCATCGTCTTTCTCAACGAAATGATCTAAATGAAAATTCATAGCTGAGGTTGAGGCTCTCTGGCTAGCAGTGGCATCAGAGGTAAAAGGACTGGCCCCATTTTCAGGAGCATGGCCTTGAAACTCAAACTCCCTTAGTCGTAACTCATGTTCCCTTTGTAATCTTTTATCTTCTGCTTCCCTTTCTGCAGCTAATCGCTTGTCTTCCCTTTCTGCAGTTAATTTCTTCTCTTCTCTTTCTGCAGCCTGTCTTCTTTCCTCGGCTTCCAATGCTTTAGCCTCTTTGTCAGCCTCAATCTGCAACCTCTTAGCCTCAGCCTCAATCTGCAACCTCTTAATTTCTTTTTCAGCCTCTAACTTTCTTTCGGCCTCTTTTTCTAATCTTCTTTCTTCCCGTTCAATGTATTTGTCACATTCAGCAGTGACATAAGCAATCATAATTTGCCCGTCCATTCCTAACTCTTTCGCAGTCTGTACAGCAGCAGATCGAAATTTTGCCAAGTCGGCCATTGTCTAACATGCAATTGTAAACAATTCAATCTTTCAATAATTATCTAAGGACACTACAGGCACTGAGAGCTCAACCTTATATATTTCCACCCAAGGATACCTTTTAATTCTTTATTATTCCCAATATCTATAACAGGAGAAAGTTCAATATCCCTGGAGCGAGACCCCAATAATTCTGACTGAGATCAGCTGTGAAGGTATCTGTATCTAATAGGTGTAGTGTTTTACAGATAACCTTACTTGCTACCACATTATACCTCAGTCAGAATTATTCTGGAATATTGTGATGACTACGTTAAATGTCTAGGGTATGTATATGATGAAGTGTAAGTCACAACAACAACAGACAGATAAACAATTTAATTTATTCCACCACACTTGACAACACTGTGACACTCACACACATTTAACACTCTATAAGACTATCTTAAATGAGGCACTGGTAAAGTTTCAAATATAAATATGTATTAATTACTTTCACTAATAGATATGTGTCCTGATTCAAATACAAAGTGAACCAGGAATCACAATCAATTGTAATTACAATTTATATGTACAGAATTTATCAATATGAACCTTGTAGTGACATATTTTATTAATATTATCCTATGTGTGTCAGTTGTGTAGTAGTAATATGAGGTAATACTGGTTTTGTTTTTTCAAGCTATGTTGTTATTTGTCATCATGACTTCAAGTGTTTGTTTATCTTGGAAATAGTATGGGGAAAAGTTCACTGTTCCTATCAATTTAAACACTGTATTTTCCCTCTGTTTTATTATAAAGTCAGATTTTGAGGGGGGGCATAATGTTGAGCTCCTCTGGCCACAGACGCTTATCTTTCGTAATGGCGGCAGGAAAAGACTCCTCTGCTCGATAGCCTCCCTGTGTTCTGGAGACACCTCACTGGTCACTATCTGGACCCAGGAGTATGCTGTCAGCCTCTAGGTTCAGCAAAGCTCAGACCAGGTGCTGCTCAATAACTTTAGGACCACGGTCCCACAATTCATGGAATAATACACAGTTACGTTGACTGGCAATGAATATAGCACAATTTCGATCTGCCGATGTCCCAGGCTTTTATTTAGAAAAATATGCACTGGCGCTCAACGCACTGGTTCTTTAGTAAGTTTATTTGAAAATGTGGTGCTGACCTGACGCCTCTGATTGACTATATTGGCGGGTCTAACCAATCGTGCCATGTTTACACAAGCGTTTGAAAAAAAAGTACTCCTACTCCCGTTTCCCTAACAACAAAGAATCAATATTTATAGCCCGACTAATCGTGTTTAGCCTTACATTTACTTTCCGCCAATCAAATAGGAGGTAACATGTCAGCCTATTTCCCGTACAATGGTGGTGTGAAAATCTGCCACTGAGCGATTCTGATTTTGGTGTTGTCTGACATCCCTCACTATTTCTTTTGGCTATAATTTGTTAATTCCTAGACTATTTGCGTAACGTTTAACATATTCTTTGTCAGCAAGTCCTAAGGAACCCAAATATATAAATTTAATGGGGCTAAGGGGCTGCGTTCAAAATATGCATTTTCTTCTACCTCCTGTTCACTTCGAATACGATGTGGTGTCTGGGTACTGTAATATTTTCAAACGTAAACCAGTATAATGTCATGTTTCCTAATAAGCGTTTTGTAAGTTTTTAAAACCTAACTCGTATGGGTAGTTGATGCGTGATGCCATATGAGGATGGATGGTATCCGCATGTCTGGTTTTGGTGAAGTGTGTAGATGATGTACAGTCAAACAATGATCATACAAAAACAGGGCAATCCACACAAGGACGTCAGTTAACTCACGACGTATAAAGTCAATGATGCTTGTAACAGCTAGTGACGTTTTTCTGTATCATTTATTGTGGACGCCACAGTGACAAAATGTATACGCGAATATGTAGGTACATCAGACAGTCATTATCACAGCAACAATGTCAGTATAGCAATGGACGGTAGACAGCATCATAATAAAGGTGATTCACAGGCATGTCAATACATTATAAGGCTGTAATGTAGTCGGGAAAATTCTCCATCCCTTTCTATCTTAGCCAGAAGATAACCAGATGTATGAGATCAGTTCACTCTCCTTAATCTGACTTCAGCAAGACAGACACGTCTGCCGAAGTATAAATAATGTCCTCAAAAAATATCCTCTAGATAACAAAGGTTTTCCAAACCTAGTTCATGTAACAAAGTAGCAAGTAATGGTCCTTGGGACATGCATCAACCGATGCAGTACAATACAGCGACATGTGAGCTGGGAAAACATCTCGTGACGACGCCTTTCGAAGACAGGCTATGAATCAAAAATCGCTCACGACCAAAAATCGATAGAGTTAATGAAAAGTTAATTTACCTTGCCTTCAGGAAATACACAGAAATATTACGCCTCCCGGCATGTGGAGATACACTAGAGGTATTATCTCGAATAAACGAAATATCCATTAAGAGGACTTCACATTCCTGACAGAACAAAAAATAGCGGAGATCCCCTCTCAGCGAGGCATCTTCCTAGCTATTCAAAATCGCTCACTGACTGACTGGTGGGCGGAAATCGATCGACCAAGAAGCAAGACCAGTCATGCGCAGTCCAGCGCAAAATGACCACAGCTCAGAACTTAAGACGCAAGGACCTTTACTACGAACCAGCGTAAGAATGATTACCTTAAAAGGATAACCCAACAGGTTGCCAACCGTTTTCTGAGAAAACGGCCTAGCATAGCAAACTTAACTGCATTCAATACCAACGCGAGGAAACAACTGGTTACCGAGAAAAGTGACTATAAATTCCAAGCAGTTGTTGCCCTTGCGTTACAAAATATATATTGTAATAAAACGATGTTGCGAGAATTTCTCACGCAACATATCACCACCTCCTCCCGATAAAAAAAAATGTGGAACATATTTTTTTTTTTTTTTTAAATATCAAAGAGCATGCGATGAGCGGCTCAAAACGCACGAATTATGCGCTGATAATTAATTAAATTGCCTAACATGAGGCTAAATATAGAGTGTCTGGTGAGGATATACCTCAACAGAAAAATAAATATGTCTCAAAAATATTCACATCGGGGAGGTGTCACCAACACACATCACGTTAGCATGTAAACACAATATACGTATGCAAGTTACCATAATCATCATTAAATAGCATACTCTAATATTGTCTTTAAAAAATATGGATGTACAAATCTGATAGGAAAATTTAAATAGTACATTATTTGACATGTAAAGACATTAGTACATAGCAAAGTTAAACTACATGACGATCCAGGACATATCCTCTGGCATTCCGAGGGTAAGTACACAATCTAGAACTCGTCATGCTTGATAATAGTAAGGTAAGTCCTCAGCTCATCAATGACATTCTGAGAAAGTACAAGCAATATAATGCTAATTAATAACTAATATGCTTCATAAGGTACAATACATTATTAATAATTGTGGCTGTTTAGTAAACTAACGGCCCTTATATTAACCACTCAGTCTTCCTCTATCATCTTAAAAAACGAACAGAAGAAGATGATAACAAAGCACGATAGTGTGTACATATAAAGTAAGTACAGATGTGCTAATCTATTGTAGTAATATAGGTGTGTTATGACTCTGTAATATATGGAAATATAGGACAGAAGTATTAGTTGGAGTCATGTGGGCATCTAGACAAAATGTCAGCCATCACATTATCCCCACACTGGCCACCAAATGATGCGTGATGCCATATGAGGATGGATGGTATCCGCATGTCTGGTTTTGGTGAAGTGTGTAGATGATGTACAGTCAAACAATGATCATACAAAAACAGGGCAATCCACACAAGGACGTCAGTTAACTCACGACGTATAAAGTCAATGATGCTTGTAACAGCTAGTGACGTTTTTCTGTATCATTTATTGTGGACGCCACAGTGACAAAATGTATACGCGAATATGTAGGTACATCAGACAGTCATTATCACAGCAACAATGTCAGTATAGCAATGGACGGTAGACAGCATCATAATAAAGGTGATTCACAGGCATGTCAATACATTATAAGGCTGTAATGTAGTCGGGAAAATTCTCCATCCCTTTCTATCTTAGCCAGAAGATAACCAGATGTATGAGATCAGTTCACTCTCCTTAATCTGACTTCAGCAAGACAGACACGTCTGCCGAAGTATAAATAATGTCCTCAAAAAATATCCTCTAGATAACAAAGGTTTCCAAACCTAGTTCATGTAACAAAGTAGCAAGTAATGGTCCTTGGGACATGCATCAACCGATGCAGTACAATACAGCGACATGTGAGCTGGGAAAACATCTCGTGACGACGCCTTTCGAAGACAGGCTATGAATCAAAAATCGCTCACGACCAAAAATCGATAGAGTTAATGAAAAGTTAATTTACCTTGCCTTCAGGAAATACACAGAAATATTACGCCTCCCGGCATGTGGAGATACACTAGAGGTATTATCTCGAATAAACGAAATATCCATTAAGAGGACTTCACATTCCTGACAGAACAAAAAATAGCGGAGATCCCCTCTCAGCGAGGCATCTTCCTAGCTATTCAAAATCGCTCACTGACTGACTGGTGGGCGGAAATCGATCGACCAAGAAGCAAGACCAGTCATGCGCAGTCCAGCGCAAAATGACCACAGCTCAGAACTTAAGACGCAAGGATCTTTACTACGAACCAGCGTAAGAATGATTACCTTAAAAGGATAACCCAACAGGTTGCCAACCGTTTTCTGAGAAAACGGCCTAGCATAGCAAACTTAACTGCATTCAATACCAACGCGAGGAAACAACTGGTTACCGAGAAAAGTGACTATAAATTCCAAGCAGTTGTTGCCCTTGCGTTACAAAATATATATTGTAATAAAACGATGTTGCGAGAATTTCTCACGCAACAGTAGTGTTTTTTATCACTGTCAATTTGAAAAAAAAGCTAGTGCTTGTGGCCTTACACGCGTGTTAGGGGGGCATTAATTGTGTATCGCGAGACTGTGGTAGTATTGCCTGCGTTCCGGCTTTCAGCCCCTCCCTTTCTTTCTATCCTTAGTCCATCTGTCTTTCGTTTATGGTAACTTAGTGTATAAAATGACATGAATGGAATATTAAATATAGGTCAGCTTGCGTATCTCAAGGTTTTTCTTAGAAAGGCAGTACACGTTTTATCGTAGAAAGCGGGTATTGAAGCAGTAGGCTTTTACTATCAGCGTGAAACGTTACAATTTGCAGACGAAGGAGAAAACAAGGGGGATTTCGAGTACAGTCATTGTGACAGCACTGTTCTTTACCATTCTTCTTTCCTTTTATTAAATTTATATGTTAGGCTTTACATTTACGTTTTAATTTATATATGTGGATTAGAATTTCACACGACATCGGTGTATCAATGTATATCATCACAACGTCTGAAATATCTTATGAACACTCCCTTGAGATAGAAGCATCACTATCCTTCTATCTACAACTCTGCCAAGAGTAATCTTGTGCAAAGGTAGACACCTTTGAAGACCCATATTAGATACTCGTGAGTTTTGACCACTGTTGGACCACTACTGCAAAGCCGGGGAGGCGAATCCGTGACAATTGTCAAAAGCAAGGAACGGCAATCTCTTGGGTCACCACTGACAGATAAACAAGTTATCTTGTCGTAAGCGACTATCCCTGAAATAATTTTATCATATTTCCCGTCTCATCTGAGCGGAAACAAATTTGGTAATTCTAAGGTCTGGTCCCGATTAACTCATTATCTAGTAATACTTGAAAGTCAAACATTCCTGCTTAAGACAAGAGACCAGGTTTCTAATCCCCTATTCTATTGTCGTCCCTCAGTGAACGCGGATTTTCTCAATTAAGAGATAAAAATGCAAGATGTGACCGCACCTTGAAATATGGCTGCTATCTAAGGGAAGCCTGTTTCCCCGAAGCAAAGAAAAATAACGGTTAATGAGGGTGAAAAGGAAGGATGTAGAAAGGATGAGCAGAAAAATTGAATGAGCGAAGTGATGATTCGTCACAGAAGTAACGAATCGAAGGTTTATAAGTATAAACTTCAAGTGTTGTCCTTAAGTAATTGAAAATGCTGAAATAAAGTATAATTATCCGCAAACTACAGTGTCTGAAGAATCCAAGACTAGACATAGCTTTATGTTTTTTTTCTCCTAGACGTAACAAGTACAAATAAGCAAGCCAAGTGATTGAAGACTACAAACACATGCATACATTCAGGTCATCCTCATTTTACTAATTGTCTAAGTGAAAAGTCTTGTAATGAAGAATGAAAAAATCCCGTCAGGTGTGTGGGAAAATACGGAATAGGTGCGCATTGCACAATGAAAGCTAAATTTAACTTCTAATTAAAGAGTAAACAGGCCTTTCCATTTATTTCGCAGTGCATTGACCATAAGTCATGATAAGTTTTCCTACAATGATCCAATGAAGTTGAAATTGTATGGAACGACCAAGGAAAATTAGTACTATCTCCAGGACATGCAGCAGGAAGAGAACTACAGAGTTACTTCCCCGTCAATTTTGATGGGTTATTTGCTCGTATCAAAATAAAGTTGTTTGCGTGGACATCGCATGCCATCTTCCTGACAAAAAAATAATTACAGACGAGAGTGAGGTCTATTTGAGGACGTGTTTCACTGATATGTTTTTGTGCGGATTCGTCATGACACACCATATTTCCCCTCATTGTTTTCATCTAATGCGTTTCCATTCAATTTTTTTCTAAACAGAATATAGACGTCATTGCCCTGTGTAGTTCCCGGGTGTCTATGAAGAGACGTAGAAAGAATGGCACTACTGAAACATCAGGCATTGTCGTGAGACGTAGAAAGAATGGCACTACTGAAACATCAGGCATTGTCGTGAGACGTAGAAAGAATGGCACTACTGAAACATCAGGCATTGTCGTGAGACGTAGAAAGAGTGGCACTACTGAAACATCAGGCATTGTCGTGAGACGTAGAAAGAATGGCACTACTGAAACATCAGGCATTGTCGTGAGACGTAGAAAGAATGGCACTACTGAAACATCAGGCATTGTCGTGAGACGTAGAAAGAATGGCACTACTGAACCATCAGGCATTGTCGTGAGACGTAGAAAGAATGGCACTACTGAACCATCAGGCATTGTCGTGAGACGTAGAAAGAATGGCACTACTGAACCATCAGGCATTGTAGTACAAGGCAACTAATATGATGTTGTACATTGGCCTGGCAACCTGATCATAAGTCAAGGCGCAAGGTCTTTCCATATCATCGTCATCATTTTCATTTCCATCTCCAGTTCTCTTCTCCATGTGTTCTTTGGTCTTCCTCTACCCCTCTTACCATGGGGATCTTAAAATAATAACTTACTTGTATTGCTATCAACAGGTTTTCTCAACACGTGTGTGATCCATCGTCAACATCTTCTTCTCATCTCTTGTTCCATTAGTACTTGTTCTTCTTCTTGTCATCAGTCCCATGTTGGTGATCTTGTTGTGTCGTTTCAATTCTTCTGTTCTACAAAAGGTAAAGGCTCCCGTTACACGCCCATTGAGGCATATTGGGAATATAGTGTTAGGCCCATATTTTCTTGACCATCTGCACACTAGAGGTGACGTGGTCAGCATCACGCCGGCCGCCGTAACCTTCTCAGAGTTGCTCTGGTACCCAATTCATGAGGCTGTGTCAACACCAGAGCTGTTTGCGCTAAAAAAAATCCCACGTGAACTGGGGATCGAACCATGGACCACCGAGCTAGGAAGCCAGTGCACTAACCACTGCGCCACCGCTTCTCCTAGAATCAGATTAAAAGAATAATATTTCTATGTTATTTCAGAAAATGCGCCACTTTATAATGTCATCTATAATAGCTTCTTACGCTAGGAATCCATATCACATGATCTAAAAGAAGCGGAACTGAAGCACACACACAAATTTCAAAATCGTTATTTTCACAGTAAAAATGATTGTTTCTCACGAATCTGTCATAATTAGAGAAGCCGACATAAGCATGATCTTCTGAAGTTACGTGGCATTTAATTAGTTCTTGCAATTTGGCTTATTCAAATGTGACAACCAAAGCGTGTCACAGATCTCTCACGTGCGGCTCATTGCGACTTTGAGGCTGGAAATAATTTATTCACGTTAAATTGTAGTTGAAATAAACCCCACTTAAGAAGAAAACATCAGATTAAAGGCTGGAAAAAAACTTCATGAATGTTCAATATGCACTTCGTGATTCCTTTTTTCACTTTTGATGCTATTTCTGAATACATACATTTTTAAGGGTTCCATTATTAAAGTGTCTTTGTCTCTCGATTATGAGGATTGTTAATATATGGTTTCTAATTAGCCCGCAGAATGTGATGATCGTATGTCACGACGTAAATTTTATTAGGCACAAGGAAAGTGCGCATAAAAAGGAAGGAAGTGTTTAACAAAGGAGCACGTTAAAAAGAAATGTAATATGCGTAAAAACGTGATTTAAAACAGATGGACACGGTTTTAAAACGTGACCGTCATGAACTGGTAGGATACAAGAATGTGCTTCTTTTAACACCGGGGAATAAAACAAGATGTGTATGCTGGGACGGAGATTTATGGCCAGGGAAGATGAAAAAAAAAAATGAAAAATGAAGAGGAGAAAAGAAAGAGCGAGCAAACTGTAGTAGAGAATGAAAAAAACAGACAGAACGAAGAAGACGACATCTAAGGGGATTTAGAATACGAAAAAATTAAGAACAGGAAGAACGAGGAAGAGGGAGAAGAGAAAGAAATAGATGAACGAAAGAAGAAAAAAGACGACGAAGAAGGAGGAAGCTGAATTGTAAGAATAAAAAGAAATAAGGAGAAAAGAGAAGAAGGAATATGAAAAGAAGATTAAGAAATTAAGAAGACTAAGGCCTAAATGAAAAAAAAAATAAAAGTTAATATTTTGATGGACGACGGCGAGGAGCATTTTTTTTATCTAGCGTTAATTATCATCCTGTTCCATGTGGTTACCAGAGGTTTCTGAAGAGCAAAAGAAAATACTATTACTTCTGCTTCCATAGGCATGTCGTACAAGGCGATTAATATGAAGTTGTGCATGAGGCTGACAACCTCATCATGTAAAACACATTGCTTCAGAAACCACATCTGCAAGTACTGGCGAATGGTTTGGGAAGGTTTCCTACGAGGGGCTAGCCGCAGTGGTGGCTCCGTGCTCCACAGGGAGTGAAAAAGATGATAATAATAATGATGAATTATCATCATCTTTTCCCCTTCGTTCTGGTGGGAGCATGAGCTCGTCATGGTAGTTGGACCCATGATGAAATCTGCGACATGGCACGCAAGTGTTTTTGTGGCAATGGTTTATTTGGCAACTTGCTTTACATTCTTTAAGCTGGCTTTGCCGTGTATAAAAGGGGGAAGTTAGAGATGATGGGTGGCCAGGGTGAAGGATGATGGGGCCAAATGTGTGAATAAGGACTAACAGCTCACTCCTGTTAACAAGAATTACTCAACTCGTTGAAAAGCTCTACCTCAACATATGGTATAGAGAAAGTTTATTATGATTCAATGATCGGTTTAGTTGGTGTTGATGACAACGTGCTCAAGTTGAAAATTCAAACATGCATACAAATATGCATCATTGACATTTATTATTCTGCTAACGTCTTTTTTCTCTCCACCTACGTTTCTTATCTCTCTCCATCTACGCGTTCTTACCTCTCTCCACTTGTGTTCTTATCTCTCTCCGTCTACGCGTTCTTACCTCTCCACCTGTTTTCTTATCTCTCTCCACCTACGCGTTCTTACCTCTCTCCACCTGTTTTCTTATCTCTCTTCATCTACGCGTTTTTACCTCTCCCCACCTACTTTTTCTTATCTCTCTCCATCTACGCGTGTTTACCTCTCTCCACCTACGTTTTCTTATCTCTCTCCATCTACGCATACCACCACCACCAGGCTTCTAAATACCGCAATTTTGAATTTCCCCTCCCCCTATTTTCTATTCCTTGATGTAAAATTCCAGGTTCACTGTTTTATGTGTACCAGTTCAGTGGTCCCTCTTTAAAATCCCGAAATGCCAGCTTTTCAGGCCGTAGTATAGAATGATGAACCGACCGCTCAAATACAAAATCACCTGTGCAGGCACACGCCGTTAGCCTGAATATCAGCTTTGTGGTTATTCCCAAGTATTATTTGTTGTCTGCGACGGGTCATAATTTACTTTATATCGATGGTAAATTCTGGATATTCTGTTGTCATAATGCCCTGTGTAGGCCCGAGTGTCTCAGATAAGAGGAAGAAAGAATATGACTACTGTTCTCTCAGGCATGACGCACTAGGCATTTAACTCTTTGTAATTCATGATAGACTAAAAACAACGGTCAGAGAGTTGTTTTGGTACGGGTGTCAAATCTGACCAACTCTCTGAGCGTTGTTCTGGAGTCAAAGAGTTTTAACTTAACTTTGTATACGAGGAGTTTTAACATAAGGTTGTATACGAGGAGTTTTAACATAAGGTTGTATACGAGGTTGGCAACCTCATCATGTAAAGCTAATTGCTACAGAACCACTGCTGCAAGAGCATGTGCATCCTTGTTGCAGGCTTCCTGTAAGAGGACCAGAAACAGGGGTGACATCATGCTCCATAAGGAGCGAAAAGAAAAAAAATTATGAGGATAAGGTTGTCATATTATGTTAGCTGAGTTTCGATCTGTTTAGCTGTATCTAATGTCTTATAACAATATAGAAGTGCTTGCATGTTGTATGTCATGCCTTAGAGCCAAGTAAAACTCTAAGCATATAGTTTAGCTATTCAAATTGATCGGTTATTCCTCAATCTCTTCCAGAGAACATGGTGTTAAAGGAGACAGTGGTTATATTATTTATTCACCTGAAACATGATCAAGCTCAGTGTATCACTGCGCCCACCGTTTTAAGTCAGGATATAAACGTGAAAGCGCATCTTAAGTGTACTAATTCTCGGCCATCTCGGGAGTTTGGACAGTTATCATTGCAATCCCTTTCTGTCCACAATCGAAGAATTTTTAGTAAATCCATTTAGCATCTTGGTGCTATTTGAAAGTCAGATTGTTAAAAATCAGTTAGCAGAAATTTTGCAGAATGACAATAGCTGAGCAGAGCAACCGTTTCTTGAGCTGCAAAACACGTAATTGAATTACCTCCACTTCATATGTCAACACTTGACTTACCGAACTTTTATCCAACTTCAACAGAAGAGAGGTAATCTTGCTGGATCTGTAGAGACGCCGAGAACCAAGTTTTTGCCGTCAAAATGGAAGAATTTTGAAAATCTACAAATCAGGTATGTGAAATATTAATGGATGTTGGCTCTGTTGTCTTTGATTGAATCTGATAAGTTGTCATGAACAAGAGAAAAATTGGAGTGTGTGGCTTTGAGATGAGTTCTTGTGATTTGCGGTAGTTGCATGGCGTAAATCGCTTGATCCTAGGGTGTTAAGTGACGTCTGCTAGTCGCTATTTTCTTTTGCCGGCTGAGTGCTTTTTTGTTATCTGCCTAACCTTATCTTCTACAGCATTTCTGCTTTACAAGAATAAACGTATATTACTACAAAAAAAGTTACGACATAAATAAAGGAAGCAATGATAAAATCAGAAGTATAGTTCTTCTTCTTCCTCTTCATCTTTTGCTCTCAAATAACAACAGCTATCTCAATTATAACGCTGGCAGTCCGTCTCAGGCTTCTCGTCACCATACAGTTTCTCCCTCAACTGGGTTGGAATAGGCCACGCTGCCACTCTGTTCCTCTCATGGAGACGACAGTTTTAGAGTACATGTGTACTACTGTCTGTTTGTTCTCCCCTCCCCCCGCCATATCTATCTGTCCAATGTTAAGTTTATTGAACAGATTGTATCTGAGTCTGCAGCATAGTTTATGCCAGTGGTTCTCAGCAGCTTTTTTGCTCATCCCCCTTTTCTGAACCTCATTTACCTTACTGTGGCCCCCTAGAAATATTGCATGGCGCACGTTGAGAACCACTGGTTTAAGCCATTCCCTAAATTCATCTCTAGTTTGTTATCTATGGGTTTTACTTTCATCATCATCATCATCATCATCATCAATTTCCTATTTGCTTATAAAGTAGCCCAGAGTCACTGCTGCAGATGGTCTTATTACAGGAAGCTTGCACCAAACAGTCACATGATGTTGCAGTGTCGTATGCTGTAGTAGTTAGTTTTATATGGTGAGGTTGACAGCCACCAGGTACAACCTCAAGTAGGTCGTCCTGTACGAGGGTGTAGTAGTCTTATTTTTTCTTTGTCGCATCATATAACACCCCCTCCCCCCGCTCACCCCGGGCGAACTACACGGGGCAGGTTTTATGTTAACGATGGTCAAATGATTTTTAGAACGCACTTAAAAAGTTTGGGAAAAGTTAAAATAAGAAAAAAAAAGCATCGTGCTGGTCGTGTAACAACGGGATTAATTTATATACAACAAAATTATTACTCTCACAACTGCTTCCAGCTTCCAGTTTGCAGAAAGGATATAACCAGGAGTTAATTTTGAAACTGCAAATAGAATGGAGTGGGTTAATTTTTCGGCACAGGCTGAAAAAAAGTAAAAAATCAACAGGAGGCTGACAATTGGCAATGGGCATTATCCCTTAGAGTGTAGAGGAGAAACAAAAAAGGGAGGGGGAGTTTGTTTCTGATGTTCAGACTGTCTCCTGAAATTGTATGGCTCTGAAACATGGATAATAATAGAACAACAACCACAATGTTACTGACTCTCACAAATAGGTTGTTGCGAAGAATAGATGGATTGAAATGGTAGCAGAGTCAGGTACCCATTTTTACGGCCGAATATTAATCGGAAGTGTGACGCGTCCTGATTTCGAACCAGATCGGTTAGCCTCGAGAAGCAAGTGCTCTAACCCCTCTGTGATTCTCTTAGTTGTTTCCGTAGTAATATTGGTTACAAAATGATGTTACTAGCTTCATGCCCAACCCACTCTTAGTCATATCTTACGACATGCTGCATCCACCAATGAGCCTTTTTGCTTTCCTTGCAAGGGGCCACCGGACAGAAGTGGCGAAAAGGGGTGGGGTGATCTAAGACCAAACGCACGTAAGATGAAGTAAAAGATTTTGTCAGTAAAATTTCAGACATAGGATTAGAACAAAAGTTAACAGTGTTAAGTCATTTAGTGGACAGAGGAAAAATTGAAACAATGACAAGACAAAGAGAAGATAAAACTATAGGCTAATATCATGGCATAGAAAATAGAGTAACAGAAATTTTCAACATCATGAGAAACATAAAGTTGCGGTAACACATAATCGCCTGCGCCAGTCGTCAGAGCACTTGAATAAAAGAAGGAGAGTATGAATAAATGAGAAATGATGAGCGAGCAAACTCTATTTAACTCTTTCTATCACACGCAGGTTTTAGAGTCTATGAATCAAACAAATTGGGTACCCAGTTTTTCTGACGGGTTTAAAACAAGTGGTAAACATTAATATTTTTAAAAATAATGTGTCTCTTAACATATAACATATATTTGAAAATTGACTGAAGAATTTTTGTGTTTGAAGTGATGTAAGTTCTACATGCAAAAACAAGTTTGGCTTATATTTTGTAAAGTGTGTACATGAAAAAATCTGGCTACGACCAAATGGGCGCACCTGACGGCAACTGGGGGAATAATGTACTACGGCAACTAGAGGGAATAATATACCATATGGTGGCGCGTCGTGTGATTCATGAGATAAACACAGTTAAAGCCTTACATACTGGTAACGGCCTGATCGACTTTCTTTGGTCTCTATAATTCAAGACACACTAATGTTGATATTAGTCCCATAAATCCAACTATGTCTACAGCTCGCTAACCTCTATCAGGCCTAGCCTGTGTCAGGTCGTCGCTTTATTCAGCGTAAATTCAGATGATCACAAACTACGTTCTTAAGATAACCTGATCACTCCTCCGACAAGCGTAGTAAGATTAGAAGAACTTGGAAAAAATCCCAGGCGAGGATCAACGGCTGGTAAACAAGGGCGTCAGGCAGCTGATGAATTGAAGATCAGGACGCAATGACAGATGATGAAAGAAGTAAAGTCTTGAAGAAGGGACGCATTTTTTTTTCGGGGGAAAAGAATGATGGTTATAATTTATGGAAAATATTTGTTGGCAAATAGGTGCATAGAAAACAATTTTCGTATAGATGTTTCGTGGCGAAAATAGTAAATAGAGTTCGTTCTTTACTCTCTCTCTCTCTCTCTCTCTCTCTCTCTCTCTCTCTCTCTCTCTCTCTCTCTCTCTCTCTCTCTCTCTCCATGCTCACATATTTTAGCTGCAAGATGCTCTCTTAAAAATGTGTCCTTAAAGTTGCATGTTCACAATTAATTTAAATTATGTTTTTAATCTTACATGAATCATACGTTTCTATTCATAATTTGTTGTGGGTGTAATTTTAAAAACAAATCACGTTCGTCATTGAACATTTCAAAAAGCGCAATTAATTTCTTTTTGTCTGTCGCACATCGCAAGAAACAAACGAAGAGCTACATAACCTATTTAAGTACATTTTCATAGTTTAAGACTTTACCGAAATTTGTGATCAGTTTAAATATGATGTAAGTCGAATAACTATTACGTGAGAACTATTGCCTCAATTTAATGTGTTGTGTTCTTTTTTTCACAGTTTACCTACTAGTCAACGTGTCTCGTATTTTCTCTTCTTAAATTTCCGATTTACGCGAGCTATTTTTGTTATATGTCAAAGGATGTCAGATTACCCAGACCTAACGGCCTTTTATATTTGGACATGCGCCCTAATATAACCGACTAGGTTGAACGGGACGCGCCTCGCCAAAACGAGGCAAAACTTAAGAAAAACGTGAAGACTACATTTTCTGCTTGCATTTTTGTGTGTTCTCACAAGAATGTTTACTGTATGCCGACTACATAATAGACAGGCATCTACCCCACAGATTTAGAAAATAAGTCGGGCGCATTTCTCACAAAACGTATAAATTTGTTGCTGTTTACTCAACTACAAAGCTATAGACTGTCACAAATGTGTGTTTTGCTTAGAATGGAAGGATTGAAATGATGCGACAAGGTCACTAATGTGGAATTGATGACAAGAACCAAACAAATACCAGTGGAACAAGAGATGAGTAGAAGACGATGGCGGTAGATAGGACACACGTTGAGGAAATCTGTTGATAGCATTAGAAGGTAGTTCTTCCTCTGGAACCCCCAGGGTAATAAAGGCAGAGGTAGACCAAAAAAAACAAAACATGGAGATGAGAACCGGAGACAGAAAGGAAAATGGTGAGGAACACATGGAAAGAACTTGAGCTGGTAGCAGACGACATGAGAGACTTGGCATGTGTTCGTTGAAGGCTTATGCTCCCTAGGTAGCTGAAGTGTATTGATTGATTGTTCACGTTAACATTCTTGATTATTCTGGAACATCGGATATCAAAGTCACTGTTAACCGCTCATGCAATACTGATGACAGAGCTCGCTTTTCTTTAGAGAATCGCCTGATATTTTTCAAATGGATTGTCTTTTCTCTGATGGTTTGAATGTCCAGCACTATTTTATTTGATTTCTGCTCTCAGTTAACTGTTTAATTTCTTCTGTCTTTCCATTTCGATGTTTTATGTAGTCTCGCTCCAGTGCACTTCCGATTCGTATTTCCCATATCCAGCACTCCAATTTTTGTATGTCTATGTTTGCATGGCTACACTTCTGGTCCTTACATCAGCTAAGTTGGCACTGGTTCAGTGCTTCGTTGGATTACTCTGATTTACAAGGAAAGATCTTGAACAGATGATGCAGTAAAGGAAGGCTTGTAGTGTGTTCATTGAAGACCTGTGCTGCACAAGGAAAGCCGAATGGTCAGGAATGAATGTCAAGTACACCTTTGGGATTTGGGCTATTGGAGTGTGAAGTGGGTGGCTAGAGCTTTTGGGTCCATTCCAGAGAAGTCATAAGGATGTCATTTGGGACAACACACGTTTAACGAACATTTATTCTTAACGAATATTTATTATCTGATTTTTAAAAAAAGTCAGTATATTTTAGGGTAATTATAATGGTATTGCCTTTCCAGCTCCGCAGTAGTGATCAAACAATCGCCAAACTTAGAATATAATGATGAGGGTCATCAAAGGTCATCAACCTTCGCTCAAGATTACTCTTGGCTGAGATATAAATAGAAGAATGATGCTTCTACTTGAGGAAGCCTCACTGGATTTTAAAGAAAAGTAAGCATAACAACTGAGGTCACCTAATCTGTCATGAAGTTATTATTCTCCCGCCCCATCTGTGAGGTAATATATTTTCGCTCGTATTTCTGAGCCCCCAGCTGAAGGTGATTCAGCAAAATCTTAATTTAATAGCTCTATCTGGTTATGTTGTTAGAGCAATATGAGTCTTACGGGTGCAGACATACAATACACTCAATGGAGATTAAACACCATTATAGCTTTACAGTTGCAGACAAACAGATTTAATGATCACTTACAAATAAATAAAGTTGTTTATAAAAAGAAGCGATGATATTTATCATCATCGGATAATTTAAACTGTGGTGGAATATTTTGAAAAATGGGAAATGTTCTTTGTTTGCGCTGTTATTGTACTTCCAGCGTGGGGTCGGTTGACGTCTGCTTCAGCCCTTGTTGGTTCCCACAGGTTTCTTGGACTGTACTTATCCAAAATAGTCAAGTCTGTTGGCTGTACTACGTCTTATGCATTAAGGCTGAGGTAACTACAAGGGTTGTCAAGCGTCGTCAATACCCGTCTGACGATGGTGTTTAGCGTCGCCTGCTGGCAACTTGCACCACGAACTGAAAGGAGACACATGTCTCTGCTAAGTATTGGGTCTCCTGACATAGTCATAAGGAGACCTCCGCTTCCATCCATCACTATATCTTCCTCATACATTATTTTACCCTCCCTGAGCGTGTATTGTATCCCCAGTGAGGCGGATGAAATTGCTTTTAGACAGAGGCAACTGATATGTGTATATATGCATATATATGTGATGGGGCCGAAAAGGAGACGCCCGCCCCCTACCTGTTTCTAAGCAGATTATTTTCGATGTGCGCGAAGCATTCTGGGTTGTGAAAAGTCTGAAGTAGAAGATATGTAATGAGGCCATAATAAAGCCTGAGAATTAATTGTGGTGTATAGTTGTGAGTCATATTTGATATTCGTGTGTTATATTAAATAGCTGTAGGTTTTATTTGTGTTTTCGCTATTCCTAAAGCGATAATCGCGTGTGATATTTAAGTAGCCAAGATTAATACGCCTAGCGCGCAGTAAAGTGAGTGATTAGCCTAGTGCCTATAAAAAGAGATAGCGAACTACCAGCGGCCCTTTTTAAGTATCAGTCCAGACAAGAACAAATATATACACATTGATTTCATCATCCACTCCCTGCTCTCTATAAACCTAGGGCCGCCTCTACTGTTTATACATTGTGAGGAAACCCGCATGAACCAGACACCATCTCTTGCAGTGGTGTTTCATGTGTCATGTTATTTGCAGTGTTGAGTTTTCTAGCCTCATATGCCACTGTACATCCACAAGATAATGATACATGTCAAAATGCAAATATAAAAAGATAAAATGTACATAATACAACTTACCACACAGCGATGGGTTCTGTTGCAATTTGTTTTACGTGATCAGGTTGTCAGCCTCACTCACAACCTCGTTTTTGTCGCCTCGTATCAGCAGTCCATTTCTTTCCTTGTCTCATCAGAGACCCGAGGGAGCTGCACGGCACAAATATTTCTCTGTCTGACTAACCGTATTAAAAAGTTTCGATTTTTTAAATATCAGTGGCAGATAAAGATGCGTTGCCTGTTTGAGACAGCTTCCTAAGACACAGTGGTTTGAAAAAACAGATCACTATTTGAAACGACATTTCAAAGAAAATATGCTATAACCAGAAAGGCAGGCTCAACACAAGAAAACCCGGACTCTTGTAGTAAGAGCATCATAAGTGAAGTAGATTTTTGGAAAGAGAATATAATGTTTTTATGGGTTAGTTTGAATGCAGCCCAATAAATCAATAAATTTCCACAAAAGATTTTCACATCAAAAAGATTCGGCACCAGAAATAGTGGAGAAAATTAAGATTGATAGACGATGAATGTAATAATGAAGAAGACACATGGATGGACAATAGCCAAGACTAGACATCTTGCACAAGAACGAATGGTTCACTTCCCCCTGATGATTAGAGATTCAACAGAAGGAAAACCTTAACAATAGCAACTGTATCTTATGAGTAATATTGAGTCATGGGCATGGTCATTTATCATTTCAGTAGTTAATAATTGCAGTCAGTGAAAGCAGATGACAATCTTTGTTCTGGGATCCTCAAGGTAAAAGATGTAGATCTTGGGGCTTCCTACTCATCATGGAAAACAAACTGTTACATAAATCGCTGCTGCTAGACTATGTGATTGTTTGGTGGAGGTTTCCGGGAAGGGGACCACCTGCAATGGGAGCACCATGCTCTGTCAGGAGAGCAAAGGACAAAATGATAAATGATGAGATGTAAAGCAAAATTTAACGAAACATACGGCGAAAAGAACTTGATTCGGACATTATGGGGATTAAAAAAAAGACATAGGCAGATTGTCGCGGATTGTCTCCCTTGATCTGCCGTAGTGGTCCACTAATGGCCAGAGAGTTCGAGTAAAAGGATGAAATTTCCAAGGTAGCAGCCTTTACTCAAGATTTTCTCTCGGCAGTGGTATAAATAGAAGGGTTATGCTCCTATTTGAGGGTCTCACAGGGATGTTAGGATGGCAGTTACAAAAAACTGAATTATCTTTTCTTATAAAATTTTTATCTCCCGCCCACTTCTGCGAGATCAATAATTTTGTCACAATGGGACCATAGACTCGTGTTTATTGAGCCTCAGATAATTCAGAAAAGTAATATTAATAGGTTAGCTCTGTATATTATGCATTTAAAAAGAGTGATACAGATGCATACATCAACTTTCAATCAACCAAGTTATTAAGTTCAACTAAGGATTTATATTTACATATGTTTAGAAGTATATTTATTTCTGAAAATATAAAAGTTAAAATGCAGTTTATTTAAAAAAAAAAATAAAAAAATTCGGTAATGTTATATTTTCGATTAGAGAGTTGTTGTTTTAATCTTGGGATGGTATGAATTATATTTGGAGATTTTGTCTGATGGAGACACTGATTTGCACTTAACTGTCCAGATGGCGACAATGAGTTATCGCCAAAGTCTGATGTAGTTGATGCTGGTTCTCAGTGAAGTCTTGACTGTACATTCTCACGTCAGGAGTCAAATGGTTTTGGGGGTCACGTTCGTTGCACGAGTAAATCTCACAAGTGTTGCCGCTTTGAATGTCATCTAGACCTGTCTCTTATAAGTGGTATCCAGAGCTGAGTGCTAATAAGTAGTACCAAAAACTGAGAAAAAAACACAAACGAGTTTCTCCAGTAAATTTTCTGTGTCCTGATGTAAACATCAAGCGACCTCCGTTTTCCTCCATCGTTTCACCTTCCTCTGAATTTTCCCGTTGCCCATAAGCATGAAATCTCAGACCATCAAGGCAGACGAAAGTGTGTTAGGAGAGCGAAAGCGTACAAATAAATCATACTACAATATACATCAGTCTGAATAGAAGTGTTGACATAAAAATATATATCCCACAATGCCATCCTCCTCCTCTTTCTGCTCCCTATTGAGCATGGGACTACCTCTGCTTTTGGTTCCTTGCAAGGAAACCCGCACGAAGCGGTCATCAGCTTTTGACAGTTAATTTGACAAGATGAGGCTGCCAACCACATAATAACTTTACAAGATTAAGAAATTCATACATGTTAAATGCACACATGAAATAAGAAAATGAACACGTTAAGACTTATCCCTTTGTTAAGGGTGTGTATCCCGGCGCTTTGCGCAGACTTATAGGTAGCATTTCACTGCAGCCGTAATGGTGCAGTCTTCTCAAGTGAGCAAATGATAATTTCAAATTTACTACTCCTAGCTTTATCATTTAAGGAAGATTTCTCGGAACTGTGACGGTAAATATTTTAAAAGAAGTTTTATATTTTTAATGTTACAAAGTTGCTTCTTATTATATAGCACGTCCCATAATAAAATCTGTTTCTATCTCTCTTGCGTCTTTTCTCCTCTCTGGGTGATAAGAATTGGAATCCGTGAGAAATCTTAAGGTCTTATAGTAAGAAATTTTGCCCATACGAAATTAAATTTCGCTTAGTTTATTTTGTTTAAACCAATCGGAATTTCAGCTAGTTTATTTTTCATTTTAAACCAATCAATTTGTAGGTCGTCTTATTTAGTATATTTCACATACACATCTTTTGTAATTTAGGATGGGTCGTTCTTCTGAAAAGAAGGATAGTTTTTACGAATTATTGACATAGCTGGAAATTATTACGTTATATGACCTGCTCTTATTCCCTAATATTGTCATAATCAGGACAGACAGAGAATTGGCAACTTTCTCAGGTCGTTCCCTAAAGATTAAACACAAATTATCTTTAAGCGACCATTTTTCTTTCCTAATTTGACAACATGTGCTTACTCATCTACCAAAATGAGGGATAACAGTTCAACTCGCTAAGTCTTGGCTAAATACATCAATTGCCCGTCTTATGTAAACAAAAGGACAAAGTGAATAAAGGTCTGTTAATGATGGATTTATTAATTGCTCTCCATTATTGGTGGGACGTATAATGGAAATATAGCCTACAGTATCCGACAGTCTTTCGTGACCTCGTGGCGTTCTATCATTCGTTAGCAAAGTCAAGCATTTGACAGCCTGCATTACTCACAGTCATAACGGGGAGCGAAATCTGGTTTATTTACCTGAGTTTCTCACGCAAGCTGATCTGTCAATCATCAGATATTAGACAGATACACGTGGAAACATCGGACCTCTTTTGAAGTAGCCGCACGGGCTAAAACAAATTCCCTGAAAATCCTTTGATGTTCGAACATACAGGGAGAGATAACTCTGTGATCTGGAGTAGCAAGCAAATCTAAAGAAACCCGTTACCCGGTTTAAGTCTCTGTTGTCAATTTAACACGCTGAAACAGAGCGACTGTAAAGCCTTTTATCTTGGGAAACGTAGCTTCTGATTTCTCTGCTACGCACAAGTGTGAAAATTAGCATCCTCTGGAGAGCAGATAACCGGGAAGGTATATAGCCTTTGGCTTCTTAAATCAGTTATCAGTTGTCGCTCAGAATTTTTCGGAGAGTCTAAACACGTAGTCTAGAACCATGGTGAATAGATGTGTTAATAGTTTCGTGGGGATTTCTATCTGATTTTCTGGTAATATGTATTTGTGCTTAAGCGTGTTAGTGTTAAAAGTTTACCATTATAATTAACTTAAAATCTAGCTGTTAAAGACCAGTGGAAAATAACGCGTAGCTATTTGTTTGCCAGTCGTTCAGTTTAATGATAATTTTACCACCCGCTTTATCACACAGTAGAGACGCTTTAGTTGACTACTTATTACACTAGGCGCGACGGATAATTGACAGAATAGAATTCACGTTATATTTCATTTTGTGTAATTTTAGTAAGTGACTGTTGTTTAAATACCTTACGACGGCCCACCGACGCCGACCCTCTAATAGCTATTTGACGATAGGTGATATTTGTTAAGTGCGCGTATGGATAATTAAATAATAACTGACCGGATAGGAATAGGCTAGAGACACCGTGTGCTTATATGTAGATATTTTATTAGTAGGAATTTTTTCATAGTGTTTATCTATTCTTAGGCATGACCTGATCAAACGGCGACCAGCGGTCTAATGTTGGTCTTTTTTGGTCTATTGTGGCCTATTGTCGTAATATTTTAGATAGGTTAGAAGATATTTATGGTCCCGTCTGAGCAGAGGTGATAGTGGTAAATATGTGAGAAATAAAGGTGTAAGAAATAGATTTCACGAGTGAATAGTTAAGGAGAAGATTAGTCTCTGGACTGAATAGTTTTCTCTAATCCAGCCTATCTATACGACTATAATTTAGTGTAAGATTAATTCCAATACTGCGAAGCATCTGGTTGCTAAGACAAATGTTACAATATGTAAAAATGATGATAATGATAAATCCTATAGGCTGGCTCTATGGTGAATGCCGATTTTGAAACAGCGTAGTTTTCTGGACCACTCCGTTGCTACGGCTGTCAAACGTCAGGAAGATATGTTCTTTCGTATGCCCAGTGGGCTGGAAAAATTGAATAAAATATTCTGGGTAAGGGACAGTCCAGTTAAGATTTAATAGTAATGTTTTATTGGTCTTTTTGGCCCAACCGGTTCTCGGAGGAACTTGGGACTTGTAGCCACGAAGAAGACACCATTAATCCTTCACTGAATGAAGAAAGAGGACCTAACTAGCCCCCCAAAAATGGCCCAAAAATCAGAATAAGACCGCTGGCCGCTGGTTTTTGATCAGTTACTATATTAGGAAGAAAAGAACATTTATGAAAAAATATATGTTACTACCCTATCCATACGTAAGTTTTCCGCTATTGCATGTCGGGATAAAAGGGTATGCGCCCTCCCCCGTTATTGCCCGCGAGAAAATGAACAGCGCACAAAGTCAATTATTATTCAATTTATCCCTACGCGCACTTTAATCAATGGTACCTATACCTTGTAGCGGTATGGCAGCTTGCGTACCCTGACAATCCCCAGAGCTATGCCAGTGGGAGTTTTACTCCTGGTAGGTTCAACCAAGCTGGACTGGTCTGTGTGGGTAGGGGTCAGACAAAAGCTGGTACCCTGGTCCTCCAGGTAGGGGTTTTAGCATAGGGCTGACACCCCTGTCTATGTAAAAAAAATAATGAAGTTACGGAAACAACATCAAATGAACAAACTTTGCTGCGGGATGGACATTCGGAGTCTGTGGCTCGTATGACTATCAGTGGTGAAAAGTCATAGACTGGGTGATGCGCCAGACAACAGAGGGCAGTCCAAGAGGAATAAGATGGACTACATTTTCTATATTGGAAGATCTGGAATATGCAGATGACATTGCACTGCTGGCACATTCACATCAACACATCCAGGAAAAAACGGTTAGACTTAATAAATTTAGCCAGCAGGTGGGCTTGAACATCAATTTAAAGAAGTCTGAGGTCATGACGCTCAATGTGAGCAACCCTGAGCCCATATCAGTAAGGAATCAGCAATTGGTACAGACAGATACCTTCACATACCTAGGAAGCATAGTAACACCAGACGGTGGGGCAGGCAAAGACATCAACATCAGAATGAATAAGGCAAGAACAGCCTTCTTTAGCCTAAACAACATCTGGAAGTCCTCCCAATACAGCACAAGCACAAAATTAAGATTATACCAGAGTTGCGTGCTTTCTGTGCTTCTCTATGGTGCGGAATGCTGGAGAGTCACAGAGAAGGAAATGTCAAAATTGTCCTCTTTTCACACAACATGCCTAAGAAAAATTCACCGCATCTTTTGGCCGAATACCATCACCAACCAAGATCTGCTTACTCGTAGCAAGCAAGAGGACATGCACACCATCATAGCTGGCAGACGCTGGAGCTGGGTTGGTCATGTCCTCAGAAGAGACCCCGATGCCATCACAAGAACAGCTATGCTTTGGACCCCTGAAGGAAAGCGAAAGAGAGGCCGACCAAAAACAACTTGGCGGAGGACCGTGGAGGCTGAGATGCAAAGAATGAACCAGAGTTGGGGCACTGTACGAAGGATGGCCACCGACCGTGCAAAGTGGAATCAATTTGTTGTTGCCCTACAAGACGCCACTAGGCGTGATGGCAACTGACTGCTTAGACGGTCGGTGGTTAAGGATCAAAGAAGAAGAAGCACTTTAACTAATATCGCCTGTCATTACTAGCTATAGATTGTCCGGCGTCTATTGTTTTGTCACAAGATATTAACACTAGTCACTTATATAATTTCACACAATGAAATATAATGCGAATTCTATTCTGTCACTCATCCATCACCCGTAATAATCTCAGTCGGCTAAACCGCATCTTCTTGTGTAAGAAAGTGGGGTGATGGAATTTACATTTAAACTGAACAACTGGCAAGAAACTATCTACGCGTTATGTTATTTCTTTAGTTTTAACGCTAGGGAATCACAGTGAATTAAAAAGGGTAAACTTAACACATTTTAACACTTAAGCACAATTTCTATCACCACAAATCAGAAAATGAAATCCCCACGAGACTATTTAACACATTTTAGCGAAGAATGGTTCTGGTCTGGCGTGATTAGATTATCCAAAAATTTCTGAGCGACTCTGATAACTGAATTGGAGAGAACGCAGTATATATATATACAGATCATGGTGTAATTATCTATAGAAGATGTTATAATTCACACATTCTGCATAGCAGAGAAATCAGGAAACTACGTTTCCCAAATCAAAGGTTTGTTTTGTTTGCTCTACTCAGCGATGCTGACCGTCTTCAAAAGACTTTGCCGTGCAACTGGCCTCTCTTAGGTTACGTCCCCTTTCGCAGATCAAACATTTACTTCCCCCTGAAAGGTATAAACATCAAAGAGTGTCGGGAAAATATTATCGCCCGTGTATCTCTTCGAACCGTCCGTTGTTTCCACGCGCATCTGTCTAATGACCGATAATTGGCAAATCCGCTCGCATGAGAAACTCAGGTAAACAAACGTTATTTGCTCCCCCGTGTTAAGGCTGGCAGGTTGCGAAGTTGGTAAACAACGCATTTGTTATGTTCCCAGAAAAAGGGCGTGGATTCAAAGGTGAGTCATACAGACAGAAATTTGCGTGATTTGGCTTAGCCAATGGTAGACCCTAAATGAGAAAGAAAGGCTGTCAGATTACTGTATCTATATTTCCATTATACGTCACACCTATTTTGGTCCTTTTCTCCATTTACTGATTGGATTAATGTTGTCTTCATCTTGGCTTACGCGTCTCCCAGTTCAGGTGTGAACAGGACCGGCCACAGAGACAAATTAAATTTTAAATAGTAAAACTAACTGGACTTTAAACACCAGAAAATATTTATTAAATTTTATCAGCCCACTGTGGTGTACTACAAATAACAGTACTACCTGACTTTTGACAGTCGTAGCATCTGATTTATCCAGCAAGTTACGCTGTTTCAAAATCGGCATTCACACCCAGAGCCAGCCGATAGGATTTATCATCATCATCATAATTTACAGTTTTTAGCAACCAGGTGTTTCCCTACTGTTTACTGTGAACACCAGATCTCAGAGTTTCTACATTAACTATTCGAGGTGACATTTGTCTATCCAGGAATCAACCACCAAATTAGGCGTTCCCCTTATAAAATTTAATTATTGGAAGGAAGGACTGGGGCCTAATTTGGAAGATAAAAACACTGGAAATTATATATGCATGGATTATGTGTCCAAGAGATTTCTTCACCAAGAATAAGGTAAGAATCGGGATTGAGTCGCCACGTATGTCAGAGAGAGAGAGAGAGAGAGAGAGAGAGAGAGATAGAGAGAGAGAGAGAGCAATATTTTCTTTTGTTACAGAAAAATTGTATTATCTGGATTATGCTTAAATATTGTTTATTTACTGGATAGCTTTAGTAGGAACTTTGTTCTTTTCTCTACTGTCTACATTGTAACCTAGTGCTAACCTTGACCTTTGGGGGCTATTAACTCGTTGGGTTCTTTGTTTTCCTCAATAAGGGGGAGGGCACATGTATTCTGTTACTTTCTATATATATATATATATATATATATATATATATATATATATATATATTATATATATATATATATATATATATATATATATATATATAATTCTGATCTATTTGATCTTTTTTTATATATTCGATGTTGTAAAGTTTAAATGATAATAAACAACAAAAGAACTTAACTTTGTGTGTTGGTCAGACCCATACTCAATTTACCATAGTTTTTTTCCGTTTGTGTGTCTTGTTGTCACATAGCTATGTGTGTGTGTTTAGTGAAACTTATATTTCTAAACATTGGGAGGTGCAAGATTGTCTTATACTAAAGGATAGTCGTATAGATAGGCTGGACTAGAGAAACTACTCATTCCAGAGACAGATCTTCTCCTTAAGCTATTCACTCGTGAAAATCTATTTTCTTACACCTTTACTTCTCACGTACTTATCACCATCCACTAGACTCAGGCGGGACCATAAATAACTTTAAAAAAAAGCCTTTCTAATCACGACAATTGGGCAGACTTTTTATAACTAAAAAGATAAACAGCATGGTGTGGCTTAAGCAATGAAACGTGGGAATTTATCTGAGAGGAGTGCACCTGGACTAAAAGATAATTTTGGCAAACTACTGCCGTAGGGGAATATAGCATAGGATGGACAGAAAAAATGAATCGGATGAATGACGTAGTCACTCAGATCTTGAGCGAGTGACACGTGACAGGAAGACTTGACACAAGTTTGCTGAAGGCTTTGGATTATTGGAGAGCTGAATGGTGATGATAATGATGATGATGAAAGCATAAAATGGTTATAACGCTCTTATCACCGATACTGCCATACCGGTATCAAATATTGACACTTTGTAAAGTAAGGTACAGGCAAATGTATCGTTAACCTTTCATTCCAGTGCAAAGCCACATTGGAAGATTAATTTTTAAGCGCTTTAGGTTAAATGGATAAATTTACGTGCTTTCCCCCTTAAAGCTTTGAGCACTTAATTTGTCCACCTTTTGTCACGATGACCTACTAAAAGGGGCACATGATAGTGGTTTGTATGCTTTAATGTTGTACCGAGTTCCAGACTATTGCATTCTGAGCTCCTCTACGGCATTTATTACTGGGTTTTACTGGAATGACAACAGCAGTTCCTAATTACGGCTTGTATTATTAAAACAACTGTTTTGCACTTTGATTAGTTCCGTCCTTCTTTTCTCGGAGCTGGTTAGAGCTCTTTCCTGTCGTGACACAGTTGACAGGTGCGGTGATCGAAATGTGTTAGCGTCACGCTCTAGTTTACCCGGCTGTAAACGGGTACTTGAATCTGCTCTTGAGTTAGAGGAGGCAAAGGCAGCGAGGAAAGTAACTGGTCACCCTGCTTCGTATAGCTGGAGCTATTTATAGTGAAGTCTTTAACACTTGACATCCCTACGGCAGTTTCTGCGATGAACTACCTTTCACTTCTCTAATGTTTTCGTTTATTTGTCTTTGACGGAGGTCTAGTGGTCCTAACACACGTCGTTTCTTTGTCCTGGTAAGACATACACTATATTTTCATTTAATATACTACTGTATATCATCCATCGTCAAGCTAATGATAGCTATACAAGGCAGTCCTTGTTCTAGAATTCCCAGGGTAAGAGAGGAAACGGGAGACCAAGGAACACATGGAGAAGAGAAATGGAGACAGACATGAAGGACATGAAGTAGACATGGAAAGATCTTGAGCGGATGGCACGGGACGGAAGGTCAAGACATAAAAGGTTATGTCAAGTCTTTCTGTCCCATGCCATCTGCTCAAGATCTTTCCATGTCTATTTCATGTCCTTCATGTCTGTCTCCATTTCTCTTCTCCGTGTGAAGGCCCATGCTGCTTTGAGAGTTGAAGGATAACGATAATTATGATATGCTCAACATTAGACTTGTCAACGATTCAAAAGTGTTGTCATCCAATGGATCCCATTTCATTGTAACATCACCGGCAATGAAGAGGCTGACAGAATGGCAAAAGAAAGTTCACATCTACCTCAGCCTGATGCAAGCATAACTTTCGAGGAGGCAAAGAGTATTATCAGAATCAGATACATAAACAAATGGAATGTAGAACATCCAGGGCACACACAGAATGGTGCTTACTACCAGCTCAACAGAAGAGAACAAGTGGTAATCTTCAGACTCCGCACTGGCCACAACAGATTGAGATACCATCTATTCAACAAGCTAAAGACAGGAACTACCGATCAGTGTAACCGTGGCACTGATAAATTGACTACTGAACATCTGCTTCAAAGTTGCCCCTTATATGCGGTACAGAGGAAGCGCATATGGCCGACGCCAGTTCCAAACGTGGAAAAGCTTTATGGGGATTCAAATAGCGTCAAACTGACTATTGCTTTCTTTGAGAACATTCAAGTGGACGTCTAAGAGTGTATGAAGAAGAAGAAGAATAAGAACTGTTAAGTTATGTTCGAGTGGGAGTTGAGTGTTTGAGATTCTCACATGCGGGTCTAGTCTTTTAAAGACATACATGTGAGCACATCTAAAGTAATTATATGTTTCATTGCTCTCCACATGTAAGCCTACCTTGCCGTGGTTGGAGAGCTTGAGCGCCCCAATGATCCCGGGAGCTATGCCGGCGGGAGTTTTACTCCTGGCAGGGTCACCCAAGCCGGACAGGTCCTGGGTGAGGGGCCAGACTAAATGGGCTGAGGAGTGGGTGGAACCCTATAGGTGTAGATGCAGAACCCACCGGCGAATGGTACATGCTCTGGTCTGCACCAATCCACCCCCACTTCATGGGTTAAATGCTTTCTTGCCTCATTCTTCACTGTTTGTCGTCTATCGGGAGTAGTTTGGGACCCCTTACAGTGTAGGCGCAGTGCCCACCGGCGAGTGGACCATGCTCTGGCCAGCATCAACCCAAACCCCAGGCATGGGTTAAAATCCCGGGTAGATGAAGCTCGTAAGCCTTGGAAGGCAGTTCGTCTAGGAGAAGGAAAACTCTGATTTCAAACCACCTGCTGCCTTGCAGGTAGGCTGGGGACAGTCAAGGGCTAAGGAACGCAACCCTACAGAAACGCTTGTTGAAATCGGATGCACTGGGCTACATGCTCAACGAAACAGTGCAACGTACTTCGCCTAATGAAGATGTCACGAATACAATTTAAGCGTTGTGGTGCTCATCCCGTGGAGTCCCGCCTGGCGGCGAGAGTGCCGGATCCCCACCTCGAAGGGGTCCAACCAATACTACTGGTGGTCACCTTCCCCTGAATTGTGGAGTCAAGGTACAGAGGGAAAGGGCAAAAGCTATTGACCAAACACCAAGAACACTCAACATTCTGCAGTGGAATGCAGAAGGAGTTCTGAACAAAAAAGTCCCCCTAAATAACCGCCTTGATGAGGATCAAATAGATGTGGCTTGCATCCAAGAAACGCATCTCAACAGCAACCACAGATTCTCAATAAGAGGATACCAGGCTTTCCGACTCGATCGAGAAGGACACAAAGGAGGTGTGCTATTACTTACCCGAAACTCAATACCAAGTAGCGAGGTATCTGTGAACTTCAACGACCAATCGGAAATTGTAGGGGTTGACATTAAAATAAAGGACACGAACATGCGTATCTACAATTTGTATGGCCCACCGAGCAAAGACCCGTCACTTGAAAGTATGGAAATAAGGAGCTCAAACTGCATTGTGGTCGGAAAGATGGGGATATCTGGATACAGACAGTAGAGGAGAGGAAGTGGAGGACTGGGAGATAGACACAAATCTTCACCTTATCAACAGGCCAGATGATAAACCCAGTTTCTACTCTAGAAGATGGCACACCACTTCCACTCCAGACCTAGCTTTTGCCACAGGGGACATATTTCACAAAATTGACCGACAAGTACTTGGCCAGCTAGCAGGCAGCGACCACAGACCAATAAAGCTAGTGGTTAATATGGAGTATGTTCCCCATGAAGTGAAACCATTGCCCCGATGGAATTACAAAAGAGCTGACTGGGACAGTTTTGCAGTGCTGATTGACAGCCTTTGCGAAACCATCAACACACGAAACAACAGCATGAAAAATATGGTTGAAAGCTTTAATAGAGCAATACTTCAAGCAGCTATTGAGACTATTCCCAGAGGGGCAAGAAAAAACTATAAACCATATTGGAATGAAGATCTGCAAAAACTTGAAGATGAGGTAACACAAGCCAGAGACACGACAGAAACAGAACAAACAACTGAGGCAAACATCTTGCTCAAAGCAACCACTGCAAAGTACAGAAGAACATTAAACCAAACAACACGAGACTGCTGGAAGCAAACAACAGAAAATCTCAACCTAGATAAAGAAGGGAACAAGCTGTGTAAACTAGTTAGTGCTTTGAACAACGAAGAACCTTACAAAAATCACATCACAATCAAACAAGGTGAAAATATTATCTCTGGGAAAAAAAAGCTGCAAATGCACTCATGGAACACTATGCTGGTGCAAACCACATTGATGTCCCTATAGACAGAAGAAAGGCCATCATTGATGAACAAAGGAATCATGATAACAAAAAAGCTTGCACCAGAAGAACACATGATGGCAAAGTTAACAATGCAAGAATTAGAAGAGGCAATGAGGGCGCTAAAACAAAAAAGAAGTCACCCGGAAAAGATGGGATAACCAATGAAATGCTAACAGGCCTAGGAACAAAGGCAAAAAAGAAGCTTCTGGCCATCCTAAACTGCAGCTGGGAAAGAGGAATAGTACCACAGGCATGGAAAGATGCCATACTGATTCCAATACCTAAGAAAGACAAAGTTCAGACAGAACCAAATGGCTACAGACCTATCAGTCTACTTAGTTGTGTTGGAAAATTGATGGAGCGCATAATAAATACTCGACTTATGTGGCATCTAGAGGAAAAACATCTCTTAGCCCCACAGCAAGCAGGATTCAGGAAACACAGATCCACTGAAGACCAGATCACTTATATAACTCAGAAAATTGAGGATGCTTTCCAAGAAAAAAAAAGCACACACTGGTGGTTTGGGTGGACCTAGAAAAAGCATTTGACAAAGTGTGGAAAGATGGACTGAAAGTCAAGCTGCAAAGAAGTGAAGTGTGTGGGAGAATGTTCAAATGGATCAGCCACTATCTTGAAAATAGAACGGCCAGAGTCCAACTACAAGGATAGACCAGTAGGAAGATGGTATTGGAGCAGGGTGTTCCCCAAGGGGGAGTCCTGTCACCCACATTGTTCCTCACATATATAAATGACATATCAGAGAATATTCCAAGAAGAACCCACAATGCCTCCTTTGCAGACGACTTAGCCCTTTGGATCTCAGAGGAATATATATCTACGGCAAGCATTCGGATGCAGCAAGCCCTAATATCACTGGAGGAGTGGGCCAAGGCATGGCTAGTAAAGATAAATGAGGAGAAAACATCATTCACTGTGTTTTCTCTCTCTAACAAACCACAGATCTCCAAATTGGTGCTAAATGGGAAAAATCTACATCTGGATGAAAACCCAAACTACCTAGGCATTACCTTTGATCGCCTCTTGACTTGGAAAACCCAGATTGAGAAAAACAGGACAAGAGCAAGGCAGAGAATGGCAATCATGAAAAAACTTGCTGGCACGGTTTGGGGAGCAGACGACAGAGTACTAAAGAATCTATATACTGGGCGAGTGAGACCAGTCTTAGAATATGGCATTGCAGCATGGTCAACAGCCGCTAAGTCGAACTTTGACAAAATAAACAGAACCCAAAACCAAGCAATGAGAATCATAACTGGGGGCATGAAATCAGCACCAATAAAAGAGTTGGAAAAGATTACTCACTTCCAGCCTAAGGAGGATAGAAGAGATAGCAGAGCCCAGCAACAAGCCGAGAAATTCAGTGCACCAGAAGATAAATGGACTTGGAAGGGGAAGACTGAAGCGAAGCAACTTTGTAGAGACAGTCAAAACAAAGATGAAAGCAGACCCCATAAATGCAATATCAACAGCTACGCCAATATGTACTGTACTCAAGCTACCAATTTGGAAACAACAGTGCTTCCCTGAAATGATAGAAAATGTTCCTGGTATTGAGAGAAAGAACAGTCAAACTGAAACAGAAAGGAGAGTCCTAACCACAAAATATATAGAGAAACATTACCCAAGCAACACCTGGATCCATGCGTACACAGATGGATCAGCAACTAATGCAACAGAAGATGGGGGTGGAGGAGTCTTCCTGAGCTTAAGCAATAGCACACAAAAAAAGATAGCAGTCGCAACAGACAAATTTTCAACTAACTTCAGAGCAGAGGCAGAGGCCATAAAAACTGCATCAGAAATTCTAATGACAGAAAAATGCTCAGAGAGACCAGTAGTTATCTTCTCAGATGCGCTGTCAGTGATTACAACACTGAAAAGTCAAATAAATGCTGAACTGGATGACCTAAGAGTAACACTTCACAGACTATGTCAGCAATACAAAAGAGTTGTGATACAGTGGATCCCTTCTCACTGCAACATCCCTGGAAATGAAGAGGCTGACAGATTGGCAAAGGAAGGGGGAAAACTTCCTCAGCTGGACACAAATATAACCTATGAGGAGTCCAAGAGTTTTATCAAGCGCAGGTACAGGCACAAGTGGGAAGAAGAGCATCCAGGCCACACAAAAAATGATCCGTATTACCAGCTCAGCAGAAGTGAACAAGTGGTAATCTTCAGACTTCGCACTGGTCATAACAGATTGAGATATCATCTGTTCAACAAATTAAAGATAGGAACTACGGATGAGTGTGACTGTGGCACTGGTAAAATGACTGCCGAACACCTGCTTCAAAGGTGCCCAACATATGAGGAACAGAGAAGACGCATATGGCCATCACCAGTACCATTCCTGGAGAAAATCTACGGAGATATCAACAGCCTCAGGCTGACCACTGCTTTCTTTGAACTTATTCAAGTTGACATCTGAGGGTGAACGAAGAAGAAGAAGAAGATATGTTTCATTGTTTGTGCGCAACCGTGCACTATAATTGAATAGAATAGAGCGGCTTGCTGCGATCGATCTGTTGCCATCGAGCTATGATGCTTGAGGCAGAATTATATATTAGTGGTCTTGAATAGACATGAATTTTGGTCCGGGGTCTTATTCCACGACTAGGAAGGACCCGGCCGTATTATAATTTATATTCATCTATGAGATGAGATTGCTGTCTTTGTGCCTGATGTGCCAAGCGCATACATTATGAAGATTCAGCCATAATTTGGCTTATTATCGTACCAAGCCTTAGGTACGCTATTTTCCTACAGCGTCATGGTAGAGCTTCAGTCTGACTCGATATGTCAGACTGCTAGAGCGTCCCTCTGTCGCCAGGAACGAATTGATGTCGTAATGACTAGTGAAGTTAATCAACGGCAAGGTTGATGATTGTAAATGATGTACTTTGCCCGCCATGAAATTATAATGATCGTCTGTACTTCGTCTTCAAATAAATGTATCGTACTTGATGTCCAACCATGGGTCCAGGGTCCAGTGTACATTACTTTCCAATTGGTCAACCAAGCAAACCTCTTGCCCACTGAAATGCTATGATGGAAAGTCAACTCAGTAATAATATGCCGGATCGGCCAATGCCCGGATTAACAACGACCGCGCTCTCATTGCCCCTTGAGAGTGATAAGTCAGTGAATGGGGTACAAACACCTGTCTTGAAACTTCCTAGAGAAAGTTTTGTTGTTGGATCTTGGAATGTACGCACGCTATATGCGTGTGGAAAAGTCAGAGAACTAACACATGAACTTGTTAGATACTCGTGGGACATCCTGGGCCTAGCAGAAGTCAGATGGACAGGATTAGGAGAAACAATAACGGATGATGGTCACAAAATTTGGTTTAGTGGAGATGAGTCCAAACATCAGCATGGAGTAGGTTTTATTGTACATAAAGATAGATTGAACTCTGTCATCAGCTGCACCCCAATAAATAGCAGGCTTATCACCATACGTATTGCAGCACATCCAAAGAACATCTCCATCATACAGGTATATGCCCCCACTACTGACTATGAGGATGAGGCAATTGATACATTTTATGAAAATCTGGATGAGACAATTAAGAAAATTCCAAAGAAAGATCTTCTCATCGTGTTAGGTGATTGGAATGCTAAAATAGGGCCAGATGCATACGGTCAGTGGGCTGGCACAGTGGGGAAATTTGGGTCAGGAGAAACCAACGATCGAGGATTAAGGTTACTAGAATTTGCCAGCAACTATAAACTAACCCTTGCAAATACACTATTTCCTCATAAGTTATCAAGAAGAACAACGTGGCATGCCCCGAAAACTGAGATACATTGCCAAATTGATTTTATTCTTGTATCCAAAAGATTCAAGTCCAGTATTAATAAAGCCAAGACTAGGACTTTTCCTGGCGCCGACATTGGTAGTGATCACGACATGGTATTGATGACGCTCAAGCTTAAACTAAAAAAAAACTATAATCAAAACAAATGTTCTCAGTTAAGATTCAATTTATACAAACTGAAAGATCCAGAAATCGCGGGAATCTTTGAGGCAACTGTTGTCGCAGCTCTCAACTTTTTGGAGGATGATATCAACTCAATCACAGAGAACATGAAAGACGTGCTCATTGAATCAGCAACATAAATACTTGGTAAAAGAAAGAAAATAAACAAACCATGGGTTACAGATGACATTCTGAAGTTATGTGATACACGGCGGGAAATGAAAAAGGTTAAGAAAGAGGTTCCTGAAGCAGCAAGGCAATACAGTATGGTGAATAAAAATATTAGAAAGAAAATGAAACAGGCCAAAGAAAAATGGGTAGCTGATCAGTGTGAGTCCATTAATACGGGGCTAATAAAAGGTAACAGCAAGGCAGCTTTTGACACATTAAGAAGACTATCAAAACCCCAACAGCCCAGGGTAACTGTCACAGAAGATAGCAATGGGGCTCTGCTCAATGAAAAAACAGCTGTAATGAGAAGGTGGACAGAATATTGTAAAGAATTATATAACTGTAAACTCGACACTGACTATAGCATATTAAACAACATTAAGTGCGAAAACAGGGAACTCGGAAATGCAGCAATATTACGGGAAGAAGTGGAAGAGGCTATATGTTCGCTGAAAGGAGGGAAGTCACCGGGTGTGGATAATATCCCAGCAGAGCTCTTGAAATATGGAGGACCAGATATAGTAAAAATCATGACAACAATTTGCCAGAAGATATGGAGTACAAAAAAGTGGCCAAAAGAGTGAACGCAGTCATTAGTAATACCGCTTCCAAAGAAAGGAAATCTAAAAATGTGCAAGAACTACAGAGCCATTAGCCTTATTAGTCATCCAAGTAAAGTGATGTTAAGGATACTTTTGAACAGAATAAAACAGAAATCAGAAGAAATCTTGTCCGAGGAACAGGCTGGCTTTAGACCAAAAAGAAGTACCTCAGAACAAATCTTCAATATTAGATTACTGATCGAAAAACATCTCCAGCATCAACACGATTTATACCATAACTTCATCGATTTCACAAAAGCCTTCGATCAAAAGGCTTATGGCAAATAATGAGAAAATTCAGTTTTGATACCAACATCATAGATATCATCGAAGCACTATACAAGGATGCAAGCAGTACTGTTTTTGCAAGCAATGACATTGGAGAATTTTTCAAAACAACTGTAGGAGTTCGCCAGGGATGTATCCTGTCCCCAGTGCTCTTTAATATATATCTAGAACATATTATGCATGAGGCTCTTTATGATTATAAAACAGCCATATCAATTGGAGGCCGACCTCTTTGCAATCTACGTTTTGCTGATGATATCGATCTGATAGCTGGAACAGAATCAGAACTTCAAGACCTTACCTCTAGACTGGAGAAAGTAACAAGAACATATGGGATGGAAATTAATATAGAAAAAAGCAAGATATTGGTGAATAGCCATAAGAAACATGTTCCGACCAACATTACGTTAAATGGGCAAACGTTAGAAGAAGTTAACACCTTTAAATATCTCGGGTCCACTATATGTAGTGATGGGAGATCAAGTAAAGAAATCAAGACAAGACTTGAGATGGCCTCAGCTGCCATGACAAGACTGAATGTGATCTGGAAAAGTAACATCAGTTTTCCTGTGAAGATCAAATTATACAAATCACTTGTATTATCTATTCTCTTATATGGGTGTGAGAGCTGGACACTCACTGCAGATACGGAGCGAAGGATTCAGGCTTTCGAGCATAAATGTTATAGAAGAATTTTGCGCATTTGCTATAATGAGCACAAAACAAATGTCTATGTTAGAGAGAAGATAAACACCTATGCAGGCCACCAAGAACCACTTTTGTCAGTAGTAAAACGTCGAAAGCTTGCCTGGTTTGGGCATGTAACTCGTCATGACTCCCTTTCGAAAATGATCCTCCAGGGAACAGTCGAAGGTAAACGGAGAAGAGGAAGGCAAAGAAAATCCTGGGCTGATAACATCAAAGAATGGGCAGGACACGGTTTTTCCACACATGTACGCATTGCTGAGGATAGAGAGCAGTGGAGGACCCTGTCTTCTGATGCTTCCACCATGGCACCCCTACGACCCATGACGGGTTACGGGTTGAGATGATATGATGATGACCCTATGATTATCATGACGTTTGTCCTGTCACCGTTGGCCTGTCCCTACGGCCCACATAAAAATAACATTCGCGTTGGCAAATAATAAGTCGGCCATTGTTAAATAATTAGCATGCCAGTGTTAAATATTCTTCTTTGTTGAATTCCACCAGAGTTAAATGCTGTTTCTATATATACTGTTGAATGGTGTATAGATATGAAATTGTATCGTTCCTTGTTCACACTGACATCAACTATTTACAGGACCACAGTGTTAAGAGGTATGGTGGTCTGTGGAAGTTCCAATGTTAAAGCCTTGTTGTTGGCCCCAGCGTTGCTCGTCAGAGTGGTTGTTAGGAATAGGAATATCAACTCGACCTACGCAGTGGTGTGTAGACATAGAGTGAGAGTATAATACGCGAATGATGAAAGAGTTCGAAGAGTTGATAAATGTTCTTTTTCTCACTCATGTATGGCTGGAAGTCATCGACGCCAACTGCTGTGTACTTTTTGTTACAGTTTAATTGGACGTACACATTCGACAGCACGGATACAGTGACAAATCACAGGTTGGCATAATACATCATGGTACAATTGATAAATGGTCTTGCAATGATACATGGGCACTCGTTGAATCATAGCACAATGGAATGTCAGTAGACAAGCACTCAGTATTGCCCATATATATATATCATCTGAGTTTACTGACAAAGCACGTCAGTTTATAAACAATATTCAAGATGGCTTCTAGACCTAACCTCGTCTAGCGAAGATTCCTTTAAAAAATGTTCAGCACATATTTTTCATATAATCATTTTGAACCACTAGTAATGGGTTCTCATCTGTAGCAGTGATCTCTGGACTCATCAAGCGATAGTACGGGGCATCCCTTTTCTCTTCTTGAAAGTCATAAAATATTTGGATACAAGATGGCTGCTGTCGTGAGCTGTCACTCACTTTAGGATACAAACTGGAATCTGTACCAAAGTTAATCCTACATTAAATGTTCTCATTGCTCTGTAGATTCTATCATGATACAATTGACTTCATCATACAAGATATAGTGCTGCTAGAAATGAATGTCATCTTCACCTAGTTAAATATTCTCTCAGACGTACAAATCGTGCGTCTGCTTATCGAAAACGATGGCTTCGTAAGAGTTCATAAGAAATGCTTTTGTTACCTTGGTATCAGAAATATGATTCTGCCATTCCTTGGCAATAAGAATAAACACTGGGGTAAAGCATACAGGATAGGTCTAAACGTCTATCACTTTCCCCAACAATCTTGAGATCACTTTTCCCGGCGACAAGCCGATACAGAAAAACACGACAGCCCCCCATCATCAGGGCGAAGCCAAAACACACTCCCTAGCGACACATCCGCTGGACAGCCTTTGACCTTTCTAGCGACAAAGAACATATAGTTCGACTTAGATATGTAAAGACATACAGATATAAGACCGACTCGTCCTACCTAGACAAACAATACACATAAATTCAGGCCATAGATATTCTGAAGCAAGAACAATCTATTACTACCCAAACAAAGAATAAATCGTAGTAAAACTAGATTCATCCGCGGAGTTCGATCGAAAGTGGCGAAACTCCTTTCAAGGGAAGTAACTCAATAATGACTTTTCCTTAAGCACTAAAAAGTATCTATTTTGTTTACAAAATATTTGCGAACATAACAAGCATACAAATGTATAATATTGCAAGATATCAAAGACTGCACGTAACAGTCTTACCACACCTCCCGGGAAAAAAATGAAACATTTTTTTTTTGAAATACATCTAGGAGCAACGTACAATAGGCTCACAACGCATGAATACTGCGCAGATGCAAATATCAGGAATAAACATAACGCCTAATATGAGGCTATGTCGACTTATGAAGCGACTGGTGAGAATGTATCTCATTATTATTTCTCTACAAGTAAATTTTTCCAGGAGGGTGTGATCCACGTATAATACAATTATGGCAATTATACAATGCATAAAAAATTTCATACCATAATTTCGTATTAGATATCTTAAATTTATGATTTATAAAGAAAAATCATTAAAGAACACCGGTGAATAAACATCACTGAACCGCTAAGTAGTGATACAATCAATATATTATTAAATTACAAATGTGTATCTATCTTGATAAAGAAAAGGAACTATTATAGAATTAGACATATTAAGACGTCCAAGACCTAATAGTTATGTGGAATCATGTGGGCATCTTGACAGAATGTCTGCCATCACATTATCTGATCCACGAATAGCTCGCACAGAGAAATGAAAAGGCTGAAGAGCAATTGCATATCGAGTAGACCTCGAGCTCTTCAAATTCTTACTCTGTATAGCAGTAAGAGCTTTTTGGTCGGTTTCTACTATGAAATGTGCGCCTAGAAGGAATCTTTGTAGTTTGAGAATTGACCAAACCATAGCTAATAGCTCACGGTCTAAAACCGAATAATTCCTTTCTGCCGCATTAAGTTTTCTGGAAATATACATTACATGATGCAGAGTTCCAGAGTACTCTTGCATTAATGCCGCTCCAATCCCAGTGGATGAAGCATCACTACGAAGAACAAATGTCTTATCTTTAGTAGGTAACACTAAAATAGGTGGTGTTGAAAACAATGTTTTAATCTTATCCAAAGAGGATTGGCATTCCTGAGACCAGTGGACCATATTAGGCGAACCTTTCTTTAAAAGTGTAGAAAGAGGTGCCATGATAGAGGATAGATTCTGAATGAATCTGCCATAAAATTGAATAAGACCTAACAGACTTCTCACCTGTTTTTTAGTCTTAGGGATAGAGATGTTAAGTATCTTACTAGTATTATGGTCCTCTGTCTTTAGGAAACCATGACCAACTCGGTGGCCTAGGAAAGAAATTTCGCTAAAACCAATATAGGCTTTAGAGGGTTTCGCTGTCAGGTTGTGCTCGCGCAAAGTAGACAGCAATTCATCTAACCCTGAATAGTGATCTTCCCAAGTATCGCTGAAAAGACAGATGTCGTCTAGATATGCAATGACATCTGACCGATAAGATAGGATTCGGCGCATCATGCGTACAAATGTAGCTGGTGCGTTCATAAGACCGAAAGGCATAAAATTCCATTGGAACAAACCTCTAGGTGTTGAAAAAGCCGTGAGAGGTTTGGCGCGTTCAGATAAAGGTACTTGCCAATATCCTTTAGACAAGTCAAGTTTAGTGAAAAAATGAGATTTGGAAAGTCGAGTAAGTAGCTCTTCCAGTAAAGGCATAGGTTCGGCATCGAACTTCGTTACTTGATTCAATTTGCGATAGTCAACGCAAAGACGTATGTTATTGTCTTTTTTCCGAACAATAACCATCGGCGAAGAATATGCAGAGGTGGATGGTTCGATTATTTTCAAATCTATCATCTCATCCAACTCTTTCTCGACCTGTACTTGAAAATGTATAGGGATAGGATAAGGTCTAACCCTAATAGGAGTATGGTCAGTTAGAACAATGTCATGTTCAATGACATGCGTTTGTCCAGGGATGTCAGTAAAAACATCCTGAAATGTTTGCAACATAGTTGAAACTTGTCGCTGTTCTCCTAGAGACAAATCAGGAGAGACAGTAACGTTCTTCCATGATTCACTAGAATGAAGTGGGATCATTGGAAGAGGAAGATTTACATCTGAAAAACTCGTTTCCTCATCCTGCATCACGGACAGTGATGAGTAATGACCATGTTGTACTGGAGAATCATCCGTTGCTTGGAAAATGGGTTGTAAATAATCCGGACGTTCATGGAATTCAGTAAGCATATTGATGTGGAAGGTTTTATGCTTCCCATCAATATCGACAATATAGTCGACATCGGAAATTTTCGATATTATATCGTACGGACCTTTCCAAGAAATAAGTAGTCTGTTTTCCCTACAAGGTAGTAATACAAATGCTTTGTCACCAGGACAAAGTTGTCGTAAGCATCTCTTCTTATTGGCAAATTTGAAACGGCCGAATAGGAATGTCTGCCGCCTGAATAGGTGCAGCATGGCGTGGACCTTTAGATTTAACTTCCTGACATACTTTACAAGATCGACAATAAATCCGTATGTCCTTGTTTACCAATGGCCAAAAGAAAGCCGCAAGAATTCTTGACTTAGTACGGGAAAAACCCATGTGTCCAGCACACGGAGAGTCGTGAGCGTGCTGCAAAATTTTAACTCTCAAATTCTTGGGAACCAGGATTTAAGAATGACTTGACGTAATGGAGTCTTGAACCATACGTACAAGTACGCCATTCTTCTTTGTAATCCACGATTTACGACTTGTGTCTTTATTCGGATCACCTTTAGTTGCAAGAATGAAGAATTTCTTCAGAGTGGGATCATCGTCTTGCTGTTTTATAAACGAGTCACGAGAAATTACCAAGGGATCATCTTGGTTATGCACTTCATTATCTTCAGTAGATGAAGTTTGAGGCATATTAAGAGCTTGAGCTCTAGTGACTACAGCGTTAGCAATCTGCATGTTTTGCTTTTCCCACGCGGAAATTTGTTGCGGAGTGCATTCTTTGACTCCATGAATGCGACCGATGATAAGGTCAGCGATCGGATTCGGCAAAAGACATGCGTATACATCTCCTGTAAAGAAAGGAGTAGCAATCCTAATGAGGATCTACAAGTGACTGCCTAACACCAATTGTGGTGCATCCAGAATCAAATAGAACGGAGTGTTACGGTATATGTTAGCAGACGTGCAATTGTAAAGGTTAAGACATTTAATATATTGCGATAGATGTTTCAATTATTGAACGCTCCATAAACGATCGATTATGACGTGTCTAGCGTTGTTTGGGTCACAGTTGGTAACTAGGAGACGCTACCCTTTGTTACTTGACCGTCAAGCTGAATAGCTGCGTTTTTCTAGCCTTCCAAATTAATGGCATGATATAGCCATTTATATGTGTATTTATGCAGGACCAGGGTCAGTCCTAGAACTCTACGAGAGAGGAAACTTATGGAGGTTAGTGATTAACTAAATCCTTGGAAGGAGAAAGATAATCGTCTACTTTATACGAAGTAATTAGACTCACAGTCTCACTGTCGGCAGGTAGCCATTCTATCTGCGCGTGCATATAGCTGTGATGTTCTGACGACAATTACTGCATTGTATCCTTAAACGGACATTGACACGTAAAACAGCAGTCTACGCTATTGATTGATTGATGCATGTACCTCATGTGTGAATTGAACTGTTTATGTATGTGTGTAATCCATATTAAATTGTGAAGGACTCGAACCGGAGGCATTATTCGTTGAATCACGTTACACCATTCAACCTTATGAATTACGTATTTTATGTCAAGTTGCTGAGTTAATAAGATGAACAGTTGTTTACATCTTGATGCCAAGTTCAGGCATTACGACAAACCGAAGGTGAGGTTCACCCCATTCGCGTAAGAACATTAGCACGATCAGAATTCAGGCAACACAACCAGTAACCCCACACGAAAGTCCTTCAACAAAACTGGCGGCCGATTGCGGGGATCGACAGAAAAGAGAAAAACTTTTTTTCTGTGTTCCACATGCCTCCACGATATTTTTTGAATGAAGTTTCGATCACATGACCATTACGAAGCTGACGTGACGCACGTAATCATGAATAGCAACATGACGTCACTGTTGCATTGTCGCAGTGAAGAAGACATCTTTTCAACGCCTTTCTAGTTCGCAATTTATCAAGATGCACAAGAAGGAACACCGTTGCCTATCAGGAGCAGACAGTCAAAGGCACAGGCCTAGCCGTCGACGACAACGAGCATCAAGTGAAGCAGCAAATAAAGATAAGTTTAGCTCAATAACTATTGTCGTTAACGTGACAGTGCTAACTGAGTCCATGCCTTCTGCCTACATAGGCATGTTTTTACCTATGTTTAATGTACTTTTTGTTGTTTTAAAGTGTTGTTAACTAGTGGGCGGTAGGGAGGATGAACCGAAATTAGATTCTGTGGCTCTCACGATGCCTGAATTGATTTCGGTCGTTTCTTAGGGCAGTTAAACGATTGCACTTTTTGGAAGCTCCATTGAAGATTCTGCCATTGGACTGCCTGTCCAAATCTGCTGTCGTTTGACGATTTGTGTTAGCTGTACCGTTCCGTAGATAACTGGTGTATTTTATTTGTACTAAGTTCACATTTTTATTCAGTTTTGTATCATGTTCGTTAACTATTTCGTCCAGTCTACTCTTACTATCATTTTATTTTATGATTGTTAAATGTTCGTCCGTTATGAGTCCTGTGATGTCATCATTTTTTGCAGTCATTTTTTTTTGTGTACTTTGCATATTCAGTTGACCTCGGGTCAATCTTTGACCCTTCGTTTTCCGTGTGACACTTCCGCTTGTTTTATTTAGTTCATAAATTCATTTTTAATTGTGAAAATGTCTTGTTTGCGTCTTGACATTGTTTGTACCCTTTAGTTGCATCATTGTTTTGTTTGTACTCATGATATATATTAAATACTACATTAATAATATGACATTATATTCAATAATACACTTGTAATTTAATTTAATTAATTTTTTCTGACATTTAAGGTTAATATGGGACATTGCATAATTATGCAGTGATAGTCCAAGAAATTAGCACTACAATTTATAAGAGATGCCTAGGGCATAATAATAATAATAATATAATATATATATATATTGACCAAATAAAATAATCTTATAGTCTACCTTTGAGGTGACAGACCCATTGTATATTATTTAATATACTTTTCTGGTACTAAGAGAGTGACTTAGTACATTGAACAATATAATTACTAGGAATCATACCCAACATTATTGGATATTAAGATTAATTGTGTGATGTAATTACATTATAGTTAACAGATATCATAACTATTTATGATATAGTTAGTACTTAGATACAATATTGTTACAAAATATTGTCTATTAGTTGAACTTAGACATAAGAGTTCAGTACTATTGTGATTATTTATATTGAATATTCCTAAGTTGAGTAAGTATAATAATTACTCTGAAGCTACTATTGACTATTTTAATCAGTAATTATCAATAATTACTTACAGATAAAAGTCAAAATGCTTACTATAGACCATTTCGTTAAAATTGGTAAAGAATATGGTTATAAATCCCAAGAACTTCGTCAGTTTGCTGAGGCAGAACTGGAAAAACATAAAGCAGAAATGGAGGAACAAAAGGCTGCATTAAAGAAAGAGGAAGCAGAACGTGAGATGAAGCAAATTGCCAAGGAAAATAGATTAAGAGAAATTGCTCAACAGGAAGAAGAGAATAAATTGAAACGAGAGGAAATTATTTTACAACAAGAAATGGAATTGGCGCGTATTAAATTGGAGACAGCAAGATTACAAGCACAAAGTGCTGATGCAAACCAGAATAATAACGCACAAAATGGATCGTCATCCAGCCAAACTAAACATTTCTACAACTTTAAATTACCCACTTTCAACTTAAACATGGACGACCTTTCATCGTTCCTGTCACGTTTTGAACAGACTTGCAAAACAAATCATTTGCCCGAAGAGTCATGGGTACTCAAGTTAAATGAATTCTTGGTTGGAGAACCATTGACGGCTTCTCAAAATGCTGACCCATCAATAGCAAATAACTACGGTGCTATTAAGTCCTTGCTTTTACGAAGGTTTCACCTGGACGAGGAACACTGTAGGTTGAAATTTAAGGGAATTTTACCTGAATCTCCAAAAGATTTTGCAGGATTCATTGCGAACATACGCAATACATTTAATAGATGGGTTGAACTGGCAGAAGTCAACAAATCGTACGACAAATTAGTTGATTTGCTACTACGGGATAAGGTATTATCTTCGGTTAGCCAGCCATTTTTTGCATATTTGCAGGAGCGTAAACCAGGTACTATTGACGAGTTGGAAAAAATTTCTTTAAATTACTGTTCGGCACATCCGAATGCAACCATTTCTAACTCCTCATTAAGAGAACCTCTACCTGTGGCGTCTAATATGGCCTACAATCATAATAACAAACAAAGACATCACAGTGTAGACAGAAGTAGGTTCCAAAGAAATCACAATGTTAACTTTCAGAAGGGACATAATAATGATTTCAACAATAAAAATGAGTTCAACAGAGGTAGATCACGAGATAGAAATTATTCACCTCAAACAAACTACCACAATGGTCAACATAACACTAATTATAATCGATCACATACCCCGAAAAATAACAATAACTGGAATGGTAATAATCATGGCTCGAGACATCGAGATAATAGTTACTATAGAGGACGACGAGATAATTCTAACAATTATACTCGGAATCGATCTCATTCTCGGGGATCATCTCATTACAACCATAATACAGGGGCGGCAGTTACAAATAATACTACCCCTATAGCTCAGGTCCCACTTGACAATAATACAACACAGTCTTATGCTGCATGTTTTGCTATTAATTATAATGTGGCAAATAGTTGCCAACAATGCAATCTTATTTTTCAGAAGGCGAAAGAAACAGTGCTTAACTGCGGACATATTACACCAGAGGTAGGTCTTGCAGTCAACGATGGAACAGGCTTACTAATTTTTAACAGGGGAATCGTTAATGGATCCGTCGTCTCAGTGCTGAGAGATTCAGGATCCACGACGATTGGTGTACGTCAGTCGCTGGTACATCCTAGCTGTGCGACAGGAGAATACGTCCGCTGCATGACATTTGGTGGAACTATTGAGTTTTACCCCACAGCTATTGTTCATATTAGAACACCCTTTTTCACAGGAATGTAAAAGTATGTATGCTAAAAAAGCCTATTGCTGATCTGATGGTTGGTCGTATACACGGCAGTAAAGATTGTACTCCAGATGAGATCATAGAATGGGAGAAACATAACCTATGAACTGGAAACGCCGTGACGACTAGAGCGCAGACTCAACTCATGGAGAAAGTTGATGATAATAAAATGGATGCAGAGACAACAAAGAGGAATTTGTAGTCAATTCACCTATGACAGGGAAACATTTGCAACCAAACAAAAAGAGGATAAATCTTTAAAAAAAATTTTTAAGCTGGTTGATAAAGTTGACAATCTATCCTCAGGTAATAATAACAAACATTGGTTTGTTATTAAAAATGACCTATTGATTAGATGTTTTAATGACAAATCACAAATGAAACAACAAGTTATGGTCCCGTATACTTTTAGACGGTACATTCTTCAACATGCGCATGACTCACAGTGTGCTTGACATATGGGATATACTCGAACACGATCTCGAGTACTGTCTTCATTCTTTTGGCCAGGAGTGTCAAGAGATATTTCGCAGTATGTACGTTCCTGTACTACATGCCAAGAAGTGAAAGCACGTGGAGCTTTTCACACGGCGCCTATTCAGGCTTGCGATATCTCAGTAAGACCGTTTGACAAGATGGCCATAGATATTATGGGTCCATTGCTACCATCGGCCAGAGGACATAGATTCGTCCTTACGTGCATTGATTTGTGCACACGATGGCCAGAAGCTATCCCATTAAAGACCACCACTACCACAGATGTAGCTGATGCACTACATCTCATCTTTTCTAGAATAGGGTTTCCTAGAAAACTTTTATCAGACCATGGGTCACAGTTCATATCTGACACCATGAAGGAAGTCATGAAAACCTGGAACATTGATAGGAATTTAAGTAGTATTTATCATCCTATGAGTAATGGTGCAGTTGAAAGACTTAACCGTACACTTAAACAACTACTACATAAGGTTACTGTTAAGCACCCTCATGACTGGGACAGAGCACTCCCAGCTGTTCTATTTGCTTATCGGGAGGTACCGCATGAACAAACTGGCTTCTCTCCCTTTGAATTAAGTTTTTGGTGCTCCCCCAAGAGGTCCTATGGGACTAATAAAAGACTTATTAATTGACGCGGAGATGACTCAGGACACTCAGTCATCTTACGAAGTACGTAGAATTAAATCATTCGGAAGTAACATACATTATTGAGTCTTGCCCAGTTGGCAAAACAGATTCTTCTGTAGGCTGACAAAAAAAGCTAAGGAGGCATCGATCTCTTTCTTTACCAAAGATAATATGTCTCGGACGGTTTTTATAACCGCCAATTCAAATTTTTTTTATTCCCAGGGGGCCGCGCCGGGGGGCGCCGCGGCCGGGCCCGAGGGCGAGGGGCCGAGGGCAGAAGACAGCCGAGGGGAGGGCCTTTAATTGTTGGTGTTTGATGGTGTTGTTTAGACCACTCCTTAACCACCGACCCAAGAAAAAACAATATTCCGATAATTATATGGATTATTAGCTCTTGGTGGATAGGGAATGGTCCTTTTACTCTACAAAGAAGTCATTTGTTGATTTTAAAAATTTCTTACCGCACGTATCGATACACGTCCTGAGATATCAAGGAGACTCTAAAAAAAAAATGAAAAAAAGACTGATTTTACATATTAAAATGCAAACTACCCTTGATCAAAGAGGGCAAGGCAATTTCAATACACTTGGTGGTAACATCGTCTCCTGATACTGCTGACAGATCAGAATGTCTACTTTCCAGAGGTGAACATTCTAGGTGAGGATGTGTTGTAACATATCAAACAAGTAGTAAGTCAGGTAAGAACCCTCCAGACCGTCCACTTGTCATTTGTAATTTAACATAACAATAAAACAAGACAACAGAACCCCTAACCACCGCAATAGCGTATTCTGTCAATACAGAAAGGGAAATCTTCCTTACAAGTAGGGGACCACGCATTCTTTTTTTTTTCCTCGAGGTTTTACAGGTACGCAACCGGGGTTACACAAAGTTATTCTGTTATCAGTATGGTTTTTTGACATACCACAACCACTGCCTCGTATGAATCGCAATGGCGGGATGGAGACCATTATATTTCTATTTAGTTACCTTTTTCGCATATAACGGGGTGCTAACAGGTACTATGACCCACCCGCCAACAGAACCGTGGAATGACATACAGTGGGAGTTGCGTTTTGTGGAACATCGTAAGATTTGCGCCAGAGGTCGTGGCTCTTCACCGGGGGGGTGGACCGGAAGGTCGTGTTCCGTGGTCTAACGAATCAGACTACGTGGGGCGAAGGGGTAGCGCAAGCGCGCAAACGGCGGTAAGGGAGGGTATAGTTATAGTAAGCGAATCAAGGTCGCATGACCATTTGTCGATGCTATTGCTACTATTTGACGGCGACGTCTATCCGGGGGGGGGGGGACGCGTAGGACTATCAGTGGGGTCGGTGAGAGGTGGTTGGACTGGTCAAGAAGTTCTGTTTGGCATGTTACACTGTGTTTAATGGTGTGTTAACATTCACCTGAGACCAGGTGCTCTGAATCCATTGGGAGGATAAAAACTGGGGCGTTCAAAAATCCTCAACCACTCTAGCCTAATGCGGAAATTAACACCCGTGACGGGGGGGCCCCACACTCCGACCACTTACTCCCCCCTTAACCCTGCCCCATCACAACCGCCTAACTATACAGTACCGTATCCTCCATACCCCCCACCCCCCCCTTAATATCAGGAACATTCATACGTTATAAGGAGGGGGGGGAATGGGGGACATGTGCTGGTAAGTCTATCAGCAGATTGTATTTGTTGTTTGTAGGAACTGTTTTGTGTCCTCTCTGAGTGGTGACTACATTCTTTCGACGAATCTGAGGGGGGGACTCTTCGTCAATTTAAAATTCCGGCTAAACCTGACCGGACGCCGCGGCTCGCGAGAACGCTCCTTCTCACCCATTATATTTTTATTGGGTCATTAGGTGATTGTGTCCGGAAGCAAAAAAGTGGAGGAAGAGGGACAATAACAATAATTTTTTAGACCTATGTTCGTTATGTGTTTTGATTCTTTTTTTTTGTCACATTGCCTATAGAAATTAATATTTAAAAGGTGGGGGGACCCGAACCAATGCTGGGAACTCCTCCCCAGTACCGGAAAAAAAAAAAAAACCAAAAACCCAAAAAGAAGGGGGAAATCAAAAAAATATATAAGAATAAAAATTAATATATAATAAAAAGGGAACGGGAGGGATAAAAAAAAAAAAAAAAAAATAAAGAAAAAATATTCCCATATGCCGTAATGCCTTGCTACCAGGAGCAAAGACTATAGTTTTTTTTGTTATGTTTGTTGTGGGACAATCCAGCGGAAAACCCAACCCCCCCCCACTTTTTATCGACGGGCGAGCTTTTTCTACTAAACACGTCCATTTTCCCAACTGCGAAAGCACTCTGATAAATATTAATATTTTTACGCCGTTAGCAGATCCAAGAAGCAGAGATATAGACTTAACGAACAAATGGTTCGAGTTTTTTTAGACGGGTTTATTGGCAGATACATGCTGTGCTTACCAGAGAAAAATGGTAGCTTTATATGTTAACTACCATCCTACCATAATAATAATGTCCACGTCCACAAGGTCACTATTACCAGTTGGGTCCGGAGGGAAACCCGGGTTGCTCACCGACTTGGGACAGGAACGGTTGATGAGGCCTTTTTGGGGGCAGGTTGGGTGGTTGTTTTTTTTGATTGGAGTTTTTTTTTTTTTTTTTTATTTATTTTTAATTTTACATTTTTTTGTTTTTTTTTTTTTTTGATGCGCTAGGCTTTACCTTTTCATTTCGCCTGAATTTTTTTATTTTTGCGAAAAGAAATTTTTTAATATTTATTATTCAGGTGGTTATTAGTCCCCAGACTTTGCCATTTACAAGTTCTTAAATAATTGCCTTTCAATCGGAGCCGATTTTACTTCGTAGGAATTTCTATTTTACGGATTGTATGATTGAACCGACAAAAAAAAAAACAAAAAATTTCGTGCTAGTTTTAGGTTGTCACGTCGTCCTTTTTTGAGGAACCTGTTTTGGGGGACAAATAGCGCCGTAAATGACATTCCAACATGTCTGTTTCATTTATTGTCTCTTTGCTCTATTAGATCATAACATTATATAAAAAAATAAAAAGGGCAATAACCTGCTGTTTTTTTGACTATAACAATCCAAAATACAAATTACACTAAACTAAGTATATTTTAACTATCCTACCGGAGATCCTATATCCATCTATCCTATCAATTAACATAACCAAAGGTTTTGATAAAATAGGCTAAAAAATATCAAACATGGATAAACAAACAAACCAGTCGTCCAATGTCGAGGTGAATATAATACCAAATCAATCCCATAAACACATTCACATTTTAAAAAAGGACACTCAATCTAACAATCGGAACACCATAATCAAAAACTAAAAGAATCGGGACAGGGATATTCCCACAAAAATACAAAACAACGTATAAACTTCAACTGTTACCATGTATACAACTGCTCAAAAATTCCTAACCAACCCCCACCACACACCCCATCCCCCCCCCAACTCCCACCCCCCCCTAACAACCCCCAACACATAGAATTCAACAATAACACCCAAAGGGATAAAACCATTCCAAACCATCCTCCACCCACCCCCCCCCACTTTAGTTTTTGTTTTAGAGGATCTTTGTTGATGGTTCAATTAAACCCCAAACATAGTAGGATTCGAACCAACAACAAAACCCCCAACCATACAAACCCCAAACCACCTCTAATCTTGCGCCTAAACACGATACCACCCAATACCAAACCAAATCCTAACCACAGAAACCCACCCCACAAAATCACCCCCCCAGAATCACAAAAAACCTACCAAAACGTTCCCCAACGCACATACCCCACATCATAATAGCCCACCCACACCACATTCCCCTACCAACAAATAACCATACATATTAGGGAATTATAGCAAACATCCGTAATCATAAGAAAAGAACACATACAATATTTTACCAAACTCAACCACAACAAATAAAATAAAAACACCAATAACAAAACCCCAAGAATGGCAAAAAACATAACACACGAGCTCTTGAAACTACCAAGTACTACACTTAAACGTTCATCTAACACCACACGTGCCATCAACGCCTCTCCGAACCCATAATACCAGGTCTGCCCCCGCCTAATAAACCCCAACACAACCCAAACTGTCAAACAGTGACTTCATATTTACCCCAAAGTACAACCAAATCACACCAAATGTCACTGTGTCCCCTCAACTCAACCATAAACAACCACACTCTACCCAAAACAATTAACAATCCGCTTAATACTCTCCTCAAACCCAAACCATTAAAGGCATAACATAAAATCTACCCATCACCAAAACCCACACAATCACACACCACATGCAACACATAACTTCATTCCAACATGTCCTTCCCCACGTAAACTACAATCCCATCCCTTCTCCCCCCCATCCCCCTCCCTTAACAAGCACACCTTATACCCACTACTATCCCCAATCATACCCCCAATATAAACCCAAAAAATCCCCCCGCAAATAACCTACTTCCCTACTCAAACCAATCCCCCCCCCACACTACATCAAGAAAAAAAGGAAAACAGAACCCACAAAAAAGCCCTCCCTACATTCCTTCCTGATACACCCTTCCATAACTTACACATACAAGAGCAGACCCCTCCGACCAGCACCACTTAAGCTCCGCCGATCCAATTACCCTAACCCTCCCAAAACCACACAATGCTCACGCAGATAACAATAGATAGAACGCTCACCAACACGACGTACAAACATACAGACTATGCGTAGAAAGGGACCTCATAAAGGAAACAAGTCGACGCAAAACCCGCATTAAGAAACAGCTGCTACAAAAGCCCTGAGCCCGAATTGCTGCAAGCGCATCTAATTATACAAATCCATTCCCAAAAACCAGGGTGCCAGCAACACCGCCCATCAAACACATCAGATAAATACAGCCGGGCCCATGGTACCGTAACCAAATCACACCCAACCTAGAGCGGAAACTGTCTGGGAGTGAACGAGCAACCCACCCAACCAACCAATTGCCTTGCGCCCTCACCACTACACCAATACACCCTCCCGACCAACTTCCACCCCCGACACTCCCAACTTCCTTACTCCGCAACACAACAGCATTAGTCGCATTGCAGAAAAGCAATAGAAGAACTTGCTTACGACAATTTACTGCAAATGTAATCCTAAAACGGACAAGGGAAGACACTAAAACATCAGTTACGCTATATAGCAATCAATCTGAGCATACCCGGACCAATTATCCAATCCCATTAACATACATGATATACCACCCA
>JAMPIV010006462.1:0-233770 GCA_024509875.1 Oreohelix idahoensis
TGGAGTATTTGGGGTGGAGGGGTAGGGGGAGTTATATAAATTTTGAGGGAAGATGTAGTTTAGATTTGAGTACTATGGAAGGGTAAATGTTGATGGATCATAATATTTGAGTGTATTATGGCAGAATGCACACTAACCACTCCAATCTCAAGTGGAAGTTAAAGGATGTAAGGTAAGTACTCTACTGTGTTCTTTTGTATAATATTTTTAATGAGACGCCACACTGGAACAGTACGTGTATGGTTACAGGAACACATGACGACATAAACAGCATGGTGTTGATCAATGGTGTATCATCTTAAGTTTAGCATACGATGCTGGATAAACCTCATACTGGAACATTCGTAGACTAGCATTCAGAGTTCATATATGTTAATCCACATCTATATATATAAATATATATATTTATTTAAATATATATATAAATTTAAATATATATATATATATATATATATATATATATATATATATATATATATTATATACTAATATCAGGGTTGTACTGACAGTATCAAGTCAGTTTTATACATAATGGTTCCTAGTGACTCTTGTACAGAATCTCTCTTAGCATGAGTGTAGCTTGTATACTCTAAGCGATATAGATTCTTTCAAATAGCATTCAGCACATATCTTCGGAGGGTAAATGCTAAAATCTCCCATAATAGATCGTTCTTTCATAACTGTGATCTCTGGATCATTATCGGGTAGTAAGGGACAAACCTTTCTCTTGATGTATGATTGACAATAATTCGGATTCCAAGATGGCTTCCTTAGTCCTTAACATCGCTCACACAACGGTGAGATGACAAAACTTCTAGAAAGATTCACTTCATAAGGATATCAAAGTTTCCACCAATATCAGCATTATCTGTCCTCATAATTGCTGTGTAGAAACATTCTTAGTGCTGCTAAACGATATGTCGTTCTGACATCTGAACACAAGTAGATTCATGTAGGCCTAAACATAACCCATCGTAAGCCTAGGAACGAAGTCAGTAAAAGTACGTTTACCTCGGCCTAGAATACATAGCAAGCACAAAAACACTTTTCTGGCGTAATAGAAACAATACTGGGGAACACATAGACTAAAACAGTCCTAGAAGACACAATCTTCTTCCCCATAATAACTTGAGATCACAAAACTTTGGACCGCTCGACATTGGCGTCCCGCCAGACTCCATAACCGAAGAACACACTCCCCTATCTTCATCCGCTCAGAGTGTAAGAAGAAATAATCCAGCCCAGACACACAAAGATAACATGATATAAGACGGAATCGTCTCAAACAGACAAACAGTAAACCTAGATTCAGACTTTCAATATTCCTGCAAAACCTTAAGCGAGAACATTCTGTTTCCAGCTATAATAGACATAAAATGATATATACAGATTCCTACGCTTGCTCAATACACGGAAACAAAACAGGAACCGATAACTCAAAGAATAAATACACATTTACTATTCTGAGTTATTCCCCTTTCTTAAAAGTTGTAAGTTCATAAATAAATATCCTTTTATCAAACAGATAGTTACATCTTCATTTGTAATCGTATCAACTGTAATCTGTGCGACATATAAAAAATATGTACGCAACACATCTCCATACAGTTTCTCGCTTCTCTCATCACCATACAGTTTCTCGCTTCTCTCATCACCATACAGTTTCTCGCTTCTCTCATCACCATACAGTTTCTCGCTTCTCTCATCACCATACAGTTTCTCGCTTCTCTCATCACCATACAGTTTCTCGCTTCTCTCATCACCATACAGTTTCTCGCTTCTCTCATCACCATACAGTTTCTCGCTTCTCTCATCTCCATACAGTTTCTCGCTTCTCTCATCACCATACAGTTTCTATCTTCTCTCATCACCATAAAGTTTCTCGCTTCTCTCACCACCATACAGTTTCTCGCCTCTCTCATCACCATGCATTTTCTCGCCTCTCTCATCACCATACAGTTTCTCGCTTCTCTCATCACCATACAGTTTCTCGCTTCTCTCATCACCATACAGTTTCTCGCTTCTCTCATCACCATACAGTTTCTCGCTTCTCTCATCACCATACAGTTTCTCGCTTCTCTCATCACCATACAGTTTCTCGCTTCTCTCATCACCATACAGTTTCTCGCTTCTCTCATCACCATACAGTTTCTCGGTTGGAAAATGCCACGCTGACATCCTGCTCCTCTCATGGAGCTGACAGTTTAGGAGTAGCCTACGTGTTTTACTGTTTGTCCTCCCCATATGGGCACATATTTGTCTGTCCGATTTTTAGTTTGTTGAACATATGGTTTTGAGTCTACAATAGAGGGACACACTAATTCAGTTTGATTAGTAAATTATTGGGTCGCCGTGGGTTTCGTTGTGTCTATGTTTTTGTTTGTTTGCTGAAGGCTGTAAATAGAACCCCTCGTGGGCAGGTGAGACAGGAACGCTATTTGTCTTTCTGTGTTAGATGGGGGTAAAGAAAAGGGTAAAGGTAATCCCATAGCAGATACTACCGTAGGGGAATGAAGTGTTAGAGACATCACTTTACTAGGTCCAGCATCGAGAGGTGGGGTGACCAATTCCCTTCCTCGCTGACTTTTCTTTCTCTAACTCAACGAGCAGAGTCTGGTACCCATTTACAGCTAGGTAGGCTGTAGCGTGTCGGTACCGGGAGTCGAACCCGGCACCTTTCCGTAATGACTCTTGTCAATCGGACGTTTAGACGGGGGTTAGAGGAGAGAAAGGAATATCCGATTGGCAAAGCTGTTATAATGCTTTCCTGTGGCGGCGTAGTTACCGTGTTCGCAACCTTGTAGATTCACGCTCCAGTGAGTTCACAGGTAGAGGTAGGCCAATATTTTCTTAACTATCGGTACACTAGGGGTGATGTGGATTTTTGACGTGATCCATGTTAATTATTATTATATTTAACCTCGTAAGACAGAAGGAAGGCAACAGAAAAGTAACATAAGTGACGGGCTAACCGGGGAATCAAACCAGGGACCCATCCGAACGGTGCCATCTTCCTGCTGTCAGAGTGGAATCGTGAAAGAACTCGTAGCCAACTAAGCGCAAACTTAGTAATGAAGTGCCTCATTGACCGTTGTTTTTTTTTTTTTTTCACGACACTATACGTAACTATGGAATATAGGACCCTGAAACGACCCAGATATTTACAGACTCAGTCACCTATACTGTATAACTTTCCTATAAGCGCGTATAACACACAACGGCTGACATACTTGTGTCCAGTAGATCACAATGTACAATAAAGAACACAATGGTTGATTTAAGTTACTGATATTTCAACTCATTAAGATATAATGAAGGACACCCCCAGGTCTTTGAGTAGTAAATAGATAGATGAATATAGCTAAATAGCAGGCGCTCGGAAGACAGAAGAAGAATGGCACGAGACAACAGACAAGGAAAAAGTAAAATTCTCCGTGTTTGAAGCTCATAGATGCTGTTGTTTTTATTCCCAAATGTTTTCGTTTTGGTTAGGCGCGCCGCTTTCAGTTTAGACACATGTACCGTTGATTATATTACTGCGGATGTACGCATATAGGCCTTTAGGTTTAATTTAGGATACAATAGATCCACTATACTGTATTTGAGCATGTTACGAGAAGAGAAAAGCTGGAATATATCGTAACAACAGGTAAGATTGAAGGAAAAAGAGATAGAGGAAGACAGAGAGAGCAAATACAGGACAGTTTGACATCGTGGCATGGAAGGAGGTCAACAACAGAATTGATAAATTGTACTGGAGACAAGAAGTTGTGGAGAGACATGATCTCCTACGCCACTAGGCATGGTACTTGAAGAAGAACATAGATACTAGCAGTCTCTTTCAGGAGTTAGTTTTTATCGTTCTTTTTTTTCTATTTTTCTTTCTTTCTGTCTGTCTGTCCCTTCCGTCCGTCCACCCTTCCGTCGGCCGGCTCGCCTGCCTGCCTAGAAGATAGCCAGAGAGAGCGCTCTGCTATCCTGTCGGCAGCCTTATTTATCTGTCTATCTGTTTCTGTTTGTTTGTCTGTCTGCCTGCTTGCCTGCCTTTCTTCTGTTCGTCCTTCTGTTCGTCCTTCTATCTATCTTAATTCGTCCATGCATCTATCCACCGACCTACCCCAAACTGTCTGCTGCTTGTATGTGTCCGTCTGTCTAAGTGTCTATCTGTCTACACATCTGTATGAAGGAAATTAAGAAGTGAGCAGACATCTTTGATTGGTTAAATGTTGATGCTGATTGTGTCCAAATTGAAGTGACATTTTGCCCGTCTACGTGTCATTCTGTCTGAGGAGGAGTAGAATTGTGACAAATGACAATACAGACATGGACAAGAAAATCGAGTCGTGACGTAATCGCGTATGTTAAAATACTTGCGCGCCTGACTTTATTAGGGCAGAATTCTAACCTTAGACCAGGGCTGCGGAGTCGGAGTCGTGAAGTCGGTCGTCTTTTAGTGGAGTCGGTCGTTTTTTTAGTGGAGTTGCAGTCGGTAAAAAAATTTCCGCACTCCTAATCCGAATGTTTTGCCATATGATTAGTAACAAACTTTAGTCGGAGTCGGACTTCAACATTTCAAGAGTCGAAGTCGGACAATTTTGTTGCCGAATCCACAACCCTGGCTTAGACGCAGCCGGCAACGCCTGGCAATTCGGTAACCACCCACTTCGGACTAACTTGTACCATCTTAATTAGCCACACATCACGTGCCTGGGTTAAGTGAGAGCGAGTGTTTGACAGTTTATGTCAGCCGTTAATTGATGATGTCGTTAGCCGTGATATGACATTTATGGCGGTGGTTGATGTATGTGTGTAGGAATTCCTAGGAGTGGTAACGTCAATGTTTGTTTTTATTTTAATCAGGGTTTGAAGTAGTTGATTCAGCGTGAGTTTTTGTGTGTGTTCGTTGGTTTAGCTTAAAGAGAAAGAGTGTGATGATGAAATCGAGGAGAGAAAGTCGTTATTCTACATAGCTGTATGAAAGACATTAAGGTGATATTGCACATACCGTACCTGTATGAAGGACATAAAGGTGAAATTTTACATACCTGTATGAAGGAAATTAAGGTGATATTTTGCATACTTGTATGAAGGAAATTAAGGTGATATTTTACTTACCTGTATGAAGGAAATTAAGGTGATATTTTACATACCTGTATGAAGGAAATTAAGGTTATATTTTACCTACCTGTATGAAGGACATTAAGGTGATATTACACATACCTGTATGAAGGACATTAAGGTGATATTTTACATACCTGTATGAAGGAAATTAAGGTGATATTTTACATACCTGTATGAAGGAAATTAAGGTGATATTTTACATACCTGTATGAAGGACATTAAGGTGATATTTCACATACCTGTATGAAGGAAATTAAGGTGATATTTTACATACCTGTATGAAATAAATTAAGGGGATATTTTACATACCTGTATGAAAGAAATTAAGGTGATATTTTACATACCTGTATGAAAGAAATTAAGGCGATATTTTACATACCTGTATGAAATAAATTAAGGTGATATTTTACATACCTGTATGAAAGAAATTAAGGTGATATTTTACACACCTGTATGAAAGAAATTAAGGCGATATTTTACATACCTGTTTGAAGGAAATTAAGGTAATCATGCCGGCGTGCTCACTTCTCTTCTGCTTGTTGTAATATCTTCTTTACACCTCATCTAAGGTGGCGCCACAAGGAGCATCTCTGCTTGGTGCGATCTGCAGCTTCGTCCTCCCAGGCTGCTGAATTTATTTCCGGAACCTTCATATCTCTCTTACACACATCTTTGAACCTCAGCTGCTGTCGACTGGCTGTTATTTTGCTATCTACCAGCTATCCTCAGAAAATATCTTAGGGGATGCGACTATCTACCATGCGGCGGACATGGGCAAGCTACTGCTACTGTTTATCCTAATAACCACTGCCAATACTGCAGCTAGTAATACGTTAACAACTGCTACTACTACTACCACATATGAATGTATGGATATACAAAGAAGGCGACACGTAGGACAAAAGACATGTCAATGTATGGATATACAAAGAAGGCAGACACGTAGGACAAAAGACATGTCAATGTATGAATATACAAAGAAGGCAGACACGTAGGACAAAAGACATGTCAGTGTATGAATATACAAAGAAGGCAGACACGTAGGACAAAAGACAAGTCAATGTATGGATATACAAAGAAGGCATACACGTAGGACAAAAGACATGTCAATGTATGAATATACAAAGAAGGCAGTCACGTAGGACAAAAGACATGTCAATGTATGAATATACAAAGAAGGCAGACACGTAGGACAAAAGACATGTCAATGTATGGATATACAAAGAAGGCAGACACGTAGGACAAAAGACATGTCAGTGTATGAATATACAAAGAAGGCAGACACGTAAAACAAAAGACATGTCAGTGTATGGATATACAAAGAAGGCAGACACGTAGGACAAAAGACATGTCAATGTATGAATATACAAAGAAGGCAGACACGTAGGACAAAAGACATGTCAATGTATGAATATACAAAGAAGGCAGACACGTAGGACAAAAGACATGTCAATGTATGAATATACAAAGAAGGCAGACACGTAGGACAAAAGACATGTCAATGTATGAATATGCAAAGAAGGCAGACACGTAGGACAAAAGACATGTCAATGTATGGATATACAAAGAAGGCAGACACGTAGGACAAAAGACATGTCAATGTATGAATATACAAAGAAGGCAGACACGTAGGACAAAAGACATGTCAATGTATGAATATACAAAGAAGGCAGACACGTAGGACAAAAGACATGTCAATGTATGGATATACAAAGAAGGCAGACACGTAGGACAAAAGACATGTCAATGTATGGATATACAAAGAAGGCAGACACGTAGGACAAAAGACATGTCAATGTATGGATATACAAAGAAGGCAGACACGTAGGACAAAAGACATGTCAATACAAAGAAGGCAGACACGTAGGACAAAAGACATGTCAGTGTATGAATATACAAAGAAGGCAGACACGTAGGACAAAAGACATGTCAATGTATGGATATACAAAGAAGGCAGACACGTAAGACAAAAGACATGTCAGTGTATGAATATACAAAGAAGGCAGACACGTAGGACAAAATACATGTCAATGTATGGATATACAAAGAAGGCAGACACGTAGGACAAAAGACATGTCAGTGTATGGATATACAAAGAAGGCAGACACGTAGGACAAAAGACATGTCAATGTATGGATATACAAAGAAGGCAGACACGTAGGACAAAAGACATGTCAGTGTATGAATATACAAAAAAGGCAGACACGTAGGACAAAAGACATGTCAATGTATGGATATACAAAGAAGGCAGACACGTAGGACAAAAGACATGTCAATGTATGAATATACAAAAAAGGCAGACACGTAGGACAAAAGACATGTCAATGTATGGATATACAAAGAAGGCAGACACGTAGGACAAAAGGCATGTAAATGTATGAATCAACAAAGAGTCAGACAGGTCAAAAGACATGTAAATGTATGAATATACAAAGAGTAAGGCAGGTCAAAAGACATGTAAATGTATGAATCAACAAAGACAGGTCAAAAGACATGTAAATGTATGAATATACAAAGAGTAAGGCAGGTCAAAAGACATGTAAATGTATGAATCAACAAAGAGTCAGACAGGTCAAAAGACATGTAAATGTATGAATCAACAAAGAGTCAGACAGGTCAAAAGACACGTAAATGTATGAAAATACAAAGAATCAGGCAGGTCAAAAGACACGTAAATGTATGAAAATACAAAGAATCAGGCAGGTCAAAAGACGTGTAAATGTATGAATATACACAGAATCAGGCAGGCAAAGAGGTAGATGGAAGACATGTTAATGTGTGACGGTGTACTCATCCATAAAACAGCGAGTTGCGTGATACTGTGGTTTCCGGTGCGCCTTCTGGCCCAGTATCGACGACTTCAGCCCCTCTTCAATGGGAGAGTAGGCTCCTTCCTGTCCCAACTGGCTGGGAAAATGATTTCGCCTGAACCTCGTCTGCTGTCTCATCCAGCTTCCCGCTAGGGATTGAAACCCCAACCTTCAGCTGGATTACTGGGGAGAACAGGGTCCGCCGCTTGTAGGTGAGGTAGGCTTGAGCATGAGAGGCTGAGAGACATTGTGAGTCTTGTGTTGCGCAACATGTCCCATGGCCCCCTGATGTATGAATGTACGTCCATGAGCGGACATGTCACTACTCCTCGTAATAACCACCGCCATCACTTCTGCTGCTGCTGCTAGTAATACTTCAACAACTGATACCACTACTACCACTACCACCACCACTACTACTACTACTGCTGCTACTACTACTGCTACTACTACTACTACTACTACTACTACTACTACTACTACTACTACTACTACTACCACTACTGTAACTGCTGCTTCTACTACTGCTGCTCCTACTAATATTTCAAACGGCTGTTGCTACTCTACTACTACTACTGCTGAGCTGCTCCAGCAAATGCTACCTGGCACCGTTACTGTTTCCTCTTCCATCGTCTGTAGTTTACTTAATTTTTTTCTTGGTTTACCAGGTAAATCCTGTCAACCAATCAGCTTCTACCATTCATTCATTTCTCTTCCTCCCCAACCCCAGTACCATGTGTTCTGGGCCATGTTGACCATGTCTTCACATCATTCCCCCATCCCTCCTTCCTGGGCTATCTCTGTCCTGGTTCATTAATCACAGACCCATCCTTCTCTCCCTTCTCAGTGATAAGTAAGGGATTGTATTGACATGGGATAATCATGAGAATGTAGACCAGGGGTTCTCAGCCTGGGGTTTTATTAGATGTAGAAAACAAGGTTAGTGAGGTGTTAAAGTGTACAGTAATGTAATAAAGATTTCCTTTTCTGATAAAACGCGCCAGGCAGGATAAGCGTTAGGATTTACAAAGAGACGCCTGATTAGAGGGTAAAGTACCAAAGTTTTCAACTGACAGGCATTTTAGAATTTTAAAGTTATTTATCATATTTCTTTAGGTTTCTTATGTGTATGAATATACAAAGAGTCACACTTAAAAGATATTACGAAAACGAAGGCCTCGAATGGCCAGTCACACGTTGACTATTTTAAAAGACATGTTTCTTGTATGTAATGTACAAAGAGTCACACCTCAGACATGTTTAAAGAATGTACAAAGAGTCACACTGACGGGCAGGTTAAAAGACATGCTAAGTGTATGAATGAACAAAGAGTCACACTGACAGGCATGATAAAAGACATGTTAAGTGTATGAACGTACAAAGAGTCACACAGACTAGGCAGGATAAAAGACATGTTAAATGTATGAATGTAAAGAGAGTCACACAGACTAGGCAGGATAAAAGACATGTTAAATGTATGAATGTAAAGAGAGTCACACTGACAGGCATGCTAAAAGACATGTTAAGTGTATGAATGTACAAAGAGTCACACAGACTAGACAAGATAAAAGACATGTTAAGTGTATGAATGTACAAAGAGTCACACAGACTAGACAAGATAAAAGACATGTTAAGTGTATGAATATACATAGACAGGCAGAATAAAATACATACAAAACTGTATGAACTTACAAAGAGATAGGCAGGAATGTGTATAAATGTACAAAGAGTCACATGCATGATAAAAGATATGTTAAATGTATGAATGTACAATCACACAGACTAGGCAGGATAAAAGACATGTTATATGAATGTACAAAGAGTCACACAGACTAGGCAGGATAACAGACATGTTAAGTGTATGAATGTACAAAAAGACCTGTAAATGTATGAATTTACAAAAAGACAAGACAGACAGAGAGTACAAAAGACATGTAAATGTATGAATTTACAAAAAGACAGGCAGGCAGTGAATACGAAAGACCTGTAAATGTATGAATTTACAAAAAGACAAACAGGCAGAGAGGACGAAAGACCTGTAAATGTATGAATTTACAAAAAGACAGATAGGCAGAGAGTACGAAAGACCTGTAAATGTATGAATTTACAAAAAGACCTGTAAATGTATGAATTTACAAAAAGACCTGTAAATGTATGAATTTACAAAAAGACCTGTAAATGTATGAATTTACAAAAAGACTGACAGGCAGAGAGGACGAAAGACATGTAAATGTATGAATTTACAAAAAGACAGGACAGGACAAAATAATGTAAATGTATAAATATACAAAAAGACAGACAGGCAAGACAGAAGACATGTAAATGGACGAATATACTTGAACATATTATCTGAAGGTCAAACATGAGCACACTTTGTTCCAGGCGTGTCTTGTTATGTTTATAATGAAAGATTTGAGCGTCGACGCTTATTTACATGGCGAGTAAACATTCAGTTCTGAATCTCCGGTAATTGTCGGTTGGTATTCTCTACGTTGTTATTAAATTGATTATTTTTGTTTGGGAGATATACGAGCATAAAAGATTCGAGCGAAGTCAGCACAATTGTGAAGTGTAGAAGACTATTTCTTCTTTTTGTTCTTCTTCTTGTTCTTCTTCCTCTTCCTCCTTCTTGTTCTTCTTCCTCCTCCTTCTTGTTCTCCTCCTCCTCCTTCTTGTTCTTCTTCCTCTTCCTCCTCCTCCTTCTTCTCCTCCTCCTCCTTGTTCTTCTTCCTCTTCCTCCTCCTTCTTCTCCTCCTCCTCCTTCTTCTTCCTCTTCCTCCTCCTCTTTCTTCTCCTCCTCCACCTTCTTCTCCTCCTCCTCCTTGTTCTTGTTCTTCTTCTCCTCCTCCTCCTTGTTCTTCTTCCTCCTCCTTCTTCTCCTCCTCCTCCTTCTCCTCCTCCTTCTTGTTCTTGTTCTTCTTCCTCCTCCTCCTTCTTCTCCTCCTCCTCCTTCTTTTTCTTTTTCTTCTTCCTCTTCCTATACCTTCATAAAAGATTCGAGCGAATTCAGCACAATTGTGAAGTGTAGAAGACTATTTCTTCTTTTTGTTCTTCTTCTTGTTCTTCTTCCTCTTGGATAGGTCTTCTTGATGCAGTCTTTTAAGTCTTTTCCCCCGATTTAGACGTCCCAATGTCAGATCATCTGGTCTTGCCTTCATTGGGTGCGTTGGCTTACTGTTGTACTTTTCCATGCTGCCTGCTACATGCATCTAAAAGCTACCTGACGAAGTAAAGTCTTCTAACCAGAGGTCGCTCTCTAGTGTAAACTTGTAAACCCTATAGTGTGTAAGCTGTAAATTAATATGAAACAAATATAAAGGTATGTTATCAGGCACTCGCAGGAAATAAAGAAGTAGAACACCAGACAACAGAAAAACAACAGACATGAGTGGCTTACGCAGGATTTGAACACTGGACCTTCCGTGCGACAACCCCGCCTAGCCATGCAAGTGAATCACACTATCCTCCCTGCCATCTACGCATCATCAAAAAATGATGTTTCAATGGCAGGTCATCAGTGCGAACCACAATACACGACACCGGAAGTCCACCATGGGCAGTTCAGCCTATTAATGACGCAATCACTTCTGTAGTTTCTCTATCCTGTGTGTAAGCTCCCTGACGAAGTAAAGTCTTCTAACCAGGGGTCGCTCTCTAATGTAAACGTGTAAACCCTATAGTGTGTAAGCTCCCTGACGAAGTAAAGTCTTCTAACCAGGGGTCGCTCTCTAATGTAAACGTGTAAACCCTATAGTGTGTAAGCTCCCTGACGAAGTAAAGTCTTCTAACCAGGGGTCGCTCTCTAATGTAAACGTGTAAACCCTATAGTGTGTAAGCTCCCTGACGAAGTAAAGTCTTCTAACCAGGGGTCGCTCTCTAATGTAAACGTGTAAACCCTATAGTGTGTAAGCTCCCTGACGAAGTAAAGTCTTCTAACCAGGGGGCGCTCTCAAATGTAAACGTGTAAACCCTGTAGTGTGTAAGCTCCCTGACGAAGTAGTCTTCTAACCAGGGGGCGCTCTCTAATGTAAACGTGTAAACCCTACAGTGTGTCAGCTCCCTGACGAAGTAAAGTCTAACCAGGGGGCGCTATCTAATGTAAACGTGTAAACCCTACAGTGTGTATCCTGCCTGATGAAGCAAGGTCTTCTAACCAGGGTGCGTTCTCTAATGTAAAACCTCCTGGGGTTTCCCCTCTTTATTTGTTTAAATGTTTGACCCTACAGTGTGTATGCTCGCACGCACTTTTGTGTACAAGAAAATATGCACTACATCAAAATATAATGATATTAAAGTTGCCTGTTTTTCTGTTTCGAGGGGGGGGGGGGGAGTAGGGCGGATGTTTTGAGCGTGACATGGAATACACGAAGAGACAAAAGGAAAGGCGTATAAACTTTGTAAGAAAGATGAGACGTCTGAATCCATGTCACTGTGCCGCGGAGAATATCTCAGATTCATGCATTTATTTATGTTTTTTTGTTTCGCCGGTATTGTGCAGATGGGATTGGTGCAAGAAAGTTAAGTGTGCATTATTAGTGATTTACAAGCGAGTATACCGTCAAAATAATGACGGGGGTGGGACGAGGGGGAAGAGAGGAGGGAGGAGAGAGAGAATTAAATATACTATGTATTCAACAAGCTGAAGATAAGAACTACCGACAATGAGTGTAACTGTGGCACAGATAAAATGACTGCTGAACTTCTGCTTCAAAAATGTCCGAAATGTGAGGAACAGAGAAAGGACGACTGGCCGTCACTAGATAATATCGTTCATGGAACAACTCTGTGGAGATACAAATAGCCTCAAAGTGACCACTGCTCTCTTTGAAAACATTCAAGTAGACGTCTGAGAAGACGTAGGAGGAGGAGAAGAAGAAGAAGATTTATAACACTGACTCTGACTGCCACCAGGTAGTCATCCTCACACATGCACTGTCTGTACTGCCAAGCTCTCAAGAGTGGTAAACTACCACATCTGAGAAATAAACTAAGCAAGGTAGCTGCCAAAAAGCGAACCATACTTCAGTGGGTACCATCCCATTGCAGTGTACCCGGAAATGAAAAGGCAGACAAACTTGCTAAAAAAGGGTAGGAGAATGTGAGCAAGAAGATAATGAAATCACGTACTTTGAGAAAAAGAGAGCTATCCAGACTATCAGAAGAGAACAGAACCAACCCGACGATGACTACCACACTCTTGACCGGCAGGGACAGATAACCATTTTTCGCCTCAGGACAGGGCGTAACAAACTGAATAAACACATGCACAAGCTACGATTGTCTGCTTCACCACTGTGCACATGTGGATTAAACGAACAAACTGCTGAGCATGTTCTACAGGATTGTCCTCTGTATGACCAGTTAAAAGATATACTGGCCCAATGACTCAACACTAAACTCAAAGCTGTATAGAGCTAAAGGGGAACTCCAGACAACGAGAACTCATCTGACGGTGTAAAAATCAAAGATGCGATCGTAAGAAGAAGAATCGACTTACGACGAGGTTGTTGTAAATCGAGGTCAGTCTGTATTTGGCGGTTAGGGACCTTTCGAGTCCAATCTGAAATAAGCTAAAACAAGCCTGATATAAGCACACACAAAAACTGAAATAAGCGAAAACGAACCTGAAATAAGCGAAAACAAACCTGAAACAAGCGAACCAAACCTGAAATAAGCGAAAACGAACCTGAAATAAGCGAAAACAAAGCTGAAACAAGCGAACCAAACCTGAAATAAGCGAAAACAGAAGCCGGTAACTGTCTTTTGTCTTTCCTCTGTTTTACACTTTCTGTTTTCGTTGTCAGGTCCAGCCACAGTCCGGATGGTGTCGAGTAATGGGCCCCCAGTACCGATGCCCATGCAGGTCCCCCCGGGACACATGGTCCAGCAGATCGTGGACGAACATGGGATTCTCACACATGTCATTCTCTCCCCCCAGCCCCCGGGACCAGCAGCGCCCATGACAGTAGGACCATACGTATGTATTATTGTTTATTGTTTCTCTTTGTTTGTCAGCTTGTGCCTGCTACTGTAGTGTTTATATTCATCATCATCACCATCATCACCATCATCATCACCATCATCATCATCATTACCATCATCATCATTCTCCGTTTTGCTTCTTGTGGAGCCAACTATGTAGCTGGTCCCGTTGCCGGAGACAACCTGCACAAGGCAGTCACGTGCACTCCCAACTGTGGTTTATGTAGCAATTTCTTTTACATGATGAGGTTCAATTAATCAATACCCTTTAGCTCCCCAAGGAGCATAGGCCATCAACAAACACATGCCAAGTCTTCCTGTCCCGTGCCATCCGCTCAAGTTCTTTCCATGTTTTCCTCATCATTTTCACCTCTGTCTCCAGTTCTCTTCTCCATGTGTTTTTTTGGTCTACCTCGGCCTCTCTTTCCCTATGGATTACAGAACTAGGACTGCCTATCAGCAGGTTTCCTCAATGTGTGTCCTATCCATCGCCAGCGTCTTCTTCTCAACTCTTATTCCACTGGCACTTGTCTGGTTCTTGTCATCAATTCCACAATTGTGACTTTGTCATACCATTTCAGTCCTTCTATTCTACGCAAGCACCCGTTTATAAAAGTCTATCTTTTTGGTTGTAGTTTTTGTTGCTCTCCATGTCTCAGAGCCATACAATAGAACTGACTTGACATTTGAGTTGAAGATTCTTATTTTCGTGTTGGACTTGGTTTATCCTGATCTCCATATGTTTCCCAAATGCAATGAAAGCTCCTCTTGCTTTTTGTATTCTTATTTTGATATCATTGTCTGTCCATCCAACTTTTTCTATATTACTGCCAAGGTATGTGTACAATTCTACATAGCTTGATGATCTGGATGTTGCAGATGACGTGGCTCTTCTGTCCCATAACCATAATCAGATGCAAGAGAAAAATGAAAATTCTCGATGAGAGGTCGCAACAAGTGGGTCTGAAAATACACAGGATTATGAGAATAAAGGCAAGAAATGATAACAAGGTTGAACTTGAAGAAACACCACTGAAGGATGAAGAATCGAACACATATCTTGGCAGTAATATGATGAGGTTGCCAGCCTTATATTACTTTGTACGAGTTACCAGAGGGGGCAGTACTCCTATGTCTGTCTTTGTCTCATCAGAGACGACCCCCATCCCCACGGGAATTACACTGGGCAACAGTAGTATTGGCATACTTATACATTGTGTGTGCCACTAGTGGTTCACTGTCCGATAACATCTATGTTTCGTTTGTCGTATTATTTTGCTAGTATTCCCACCTGGTATTTTATAACGTCGTCGGCAACATCGTCTAAAACGCTAGGCCACAAGGTCTGTTATATTTGGACATTCCCTCTAATATAACCGACATGCCATTTGTCTAGGTTGAATGGCGGACGCCTCGCCAAAACGAGGCAAAACTCTGAACAAAAATAAACACCATTCATTACCCTTCAGTTGGAACATTCCAGGTGCCACATCTGGAGGTTCTTCTAGATCAGAGCTTTTCAACCTTTTTTTTTCCCTCATGGCCACCCTTTTGAGCCATACTTACCTCTATGGCTCCCCTCACAGTCGCTGTTAGTTGGAATTTCGGGCCCCGGCAATACACGGGAGATCAAGAGAAATCAAGCCCAACACAAAAATAAGAATCTTCAACTCAAATGTCAAGTCAGTCCTATTGTATGGCTCTGAAACATGGAAAACAACATAGTAACACTGTAACCTACCTTGTTCTTCTTCTGCGTTCAGTTTGTAGTCATGCTAAATCTGCAGGCCGGTCGCCAGGACGAAGTCCACAGTCTTTTCCAGGTCAGCGCGGCAGCCCCATAGCTACTGCTTGAGCTCAGCATCCATTGGCCAGGTCAGATACCTACCTTGTAAAGAGCGACTAAGGAGGGTTCCTGTAGAAGTTTTAACAACACCACCCCCCCACCCCCCACTCCCCCCAAAAGAAATAAGTCAGCTTGCGTGCTCGCATAGGGATCTTCTATCTTCTTTTTTTATCCTTAGCCACTAACTGTCAAAGCAGTCAGTGGTCATCACGCCTGGTGGCGTCTTGTTGGGCAGCAAGAAACTGCATCCACTTTGCACCGTTGGTGACCATCCTTCGTGCAGTTGCATAGAATAGAAGGATTGAAGTGGTATGACAAGATCACTAAAGTAGAACTGATGACAAGATCACCAATGTGGAACTGTTGACAAGATCACTAAAGTGGAACTGATGGCAAGATCACCAATGTGGAACTGATGACAAGATCACCAATGTGGAACTGATGACAAGATCACCAATGTGGAACTGATGACAAGATCACCAATGTGGAACTGATGTCAAGATCACTATTGTGGAACTGATGACAAGATCACCAATGTGGAACTGATGACAAGATCACCAATGTGGAACTGATGACAAGATCACCAATGTGGAACTGATGACAAGATCACTAATGTGGAACTGATGATAAGATCACCAATGTGGAACTGATGACAAGATCACGAATGTGGAACTGATGACAAGATCACCAATGTGGAACTGATGACAAGATCACCAATGTGGAACTGATGACAAGATCACCAATGTGGAACTGATGACAAGATCACCAATGTGGAACTGATGACAAGATCACCAATGTGGAACTGATGACAAGATCACCAATGTGGTAAACGTGGAACTGATGACAAGATCACCAATGTGGTAAACGTGGAACTGATGACAAGATCACTAATGTGGTAAACGTGGAACTGATGACAATACCACCAATGTGGTAAACGTGGAACTGATAAGATCACCAATGTGGTAAATGTGGAACTTATGACAAGATCACCAATGTGGAACTGATGACAAGATCACCAATGTGGAACTGATGACAAGATCACCAATGTGGAACTGGTGACAAGACCACCAATGTGGAACTGATGACAAGATCACCAATGTGGAACTGATGACAAGATCACCAATGTGGAACTGGTGACAAGACCACCAATGTGGAACTGATAAAAGAACCAGGCAAGCGCCAGTGGAACAAGAGATGAGTAGACACTGACAGTGGATTGGGCACACACTGAGGAATCCTGTTGATAGTAGGACAAGGCCGTCCTTGTTCTGGAATCCCCAGAGTAAGAGAGATAGAGGGAGACGGAAGAACACACGGAGAAGAAAACTGGAGACATGCCTTAAGCTGATAGCACGGTACAGGAAAAACATGGCAGACGTTTGTTGAAGGCCTATACATTGTGTGGAGTTGAGTGTTGATGATTGTGATGAGTAAGGAGTGAGAGAGAAGACATATGAATGGATATCTTGACCCTTACTTAAATAGGAAATAAAAAATTATCATGACTAGGGTTCAGGTAGGACCACCGGGAACGAGATTGCATTGTATCTTGGGCGTTTGCAAGGAAGGCATAAGAAAACATGGCCAGACTTTAGCCAGGGTGCGTATTTTACCCAGGAAGGAAACTGCACCACTTACAAATGATGAGCACGACAAAGGGCCAGACAACCAAACTAAACTAAATGGACAGACGTGTTCTGTTCAGTTCGCTAAAATGGATGACATTGTTGTCATTATGCTGAAATGATCGATGACACGGGGATAGAAAAAGGCCTTTGGTAGCGTTACAAGGCAGTCCTTGTTCTGGAATCATCCAGAGTAAGAGAGATAAAGACCAAGGAACACACGGAGAAGGGAACTGGAGATAGACATGAAGGAGACCAAGGAACACATGAGAGGCCATGAAGAAGATAGATGACAGTAGTATTATCATTACCCTTTAGTCCCCCCCCCCCTATTGAGGATAGGCCTTCAAGAAATTCGCATAAGCCTTCCTGGCATCTGCCATCTATTTGGTCACCGCTAGGGTCAAGGACCATCCACATTAATGGCATTGCATCACTCGCCAATTAGTGGGTCTGGTATATTTTATGAACTCTACCAGTGTTGAACCCGCTGAAGCCTTCTGGATGCAAGAAAACTCTGGAACTCACACCTAAAAACATAAGGGGTAATTAGCGAAAACTCAGAACCCCAGGGTTCTTAACGAGGAAGTGGCATCTGTTCAAGGTTTTTTTTCTTCCCCCCATGTCTTACTTTATCCCTTTCATTTTAAAAAAATAGTAGTTTTGCCTCGTTTGTTGAGGCGTGTCCCGTTTAACCTAGACGCAAGATCCGTCGGTTATATTAGGGCGCAAGTTCTAATACTGTAAAGTTGATTACTTCTTCTCTTAATTTCTTGTCTAGCTCTAATCATGACATGTTCTATATTTTACAGGGCGGTCCCGGAAGCGGAAGTCAGTATTACACCACCTATGGCGCCCCTCACTATGCCCCCGGTCCACCTCAGTTCTCACACCACCCCCACCCTCACCCAGTGCCCCCACACGTGCATGGGGGCCTTCCTCACGTCAACTCACCCTCGCCAGCCACCTGTACAAACCATGTTCCCGTGCAGACACAAGAATATGGTAAGAGATATGTTTGTCATTCAGCGTCCATTATTGTATTTTCTGTTTGTTTTATTATTATATATATATATATATTTTTACTTTCTCTTTGTTTTCGTTTGTTTTACTCTCTCTATAATTTCGTTTTTTTCCCCCCTTACTTTCTCTTTGATTTTTTTTTTTTTTTTTTTTTAATATTCTTTGATTTGGTTTTTGTTTTTAACTGTTTTTTTTTTTATACTTTCTCTGTTTTATTTTTTTTTTTATTTAAAAAAAAATACTTTTTCTTTGTTGAATATATACATATATTATTGTTTAATAGAATTGACATCATTGCACTCCGGGCAAACCCATAGGTGCTCAGTCTTCTTCAGTAAATGTCGAAGGGTGTGAATGCTAACTGTTCCTGTAGCTCGCTGGTTGTATACACAATGGATGCACCCTCTCATACGTCCATCTCTGCTAGCCTTACGTTTGATGCCAAATTCCAATAGTCTTAACCTTGATGATTTATCTATTGTAGTGTCATTCTCTAACAGGCGATCATTAATTGTTCTCAGTATCTCTCCCTTATCCATATCCAGTGTCCCCTCTGTGGGTGCTCTTGGTGCTAGTCTGTGAGCTCTCTCAGTACCGCGAACCCTTGCTTGACCAGGACAGTTGATCCACACCCGCTCCTGCAGATTCGAAGCTTCTATGAATGTTTTCCATTCATGCCTTTGCCAACCATTATGAACCTTTCGAAGCATGGACTGAGACACAACGACTGCCTTTTGTTACTGAAGCTTCAGTTAGCCACCTTAAGGCTGCAGTAGCTGCCTCTACCTCCATCCTCATGTTGGAAGTTGTTATCTTGTAAGCCCCACTATGTGCGGCGACGATTCTGCGGTTTACCCTAGCATAGAAGAGAAACGAGATGTTACAGATAGGTACTCGGAAATTGTACATGCATCGTAAAAGAAACAGATAGGGCACGCAATTATAATTTTCTTTAGGATCATGTAAAGGCTTCTCAACAATACAGAGAGGCAAGCTGGCATAGTATGGTGCGGACTGCCAAAGGTTTTCCTACACGTCATCAATTTTCATTTGTATCTGAGATTTGAGAGACGGAAGAATAACATCAAATAAACATCATATTCATATTAAAATTTGAGAGATGGAAGAATAACATCAAATAAACATCATATTCATATTAAAATTTGAGAGATGGAAGAATAACATCAAATAAACATCATATTCATATTAAAATTTGAGAGATGGAAGAATAACATCAAATAAACATCATATTCATATTAAAATTTGAGAGATGGAAGAGAAATCAAATCATCAATTCTAAAATTTGAAATATCATATTAATCACATTCAGATTAAAATTTTGAGAGATAGAATAACATCAAATAACATCATAAACATTTCATATAACATCATATTCATATTAAAATTTGAGAGACGTGAGAATAGCATCAAACATCATATTCATACTAAGATTTGAGAGACGGGAGAATAAAATCAAACATCATATTCATACTAAGATTTGAGAGACTAGAGAATGTCAAAATAAACATTATATTCATATTTAAATTTGATAGACGAGAGAACATCATCAACTAAATATCATATTAATACTCAGATTTGATAGATAAAAGAATAACATCAAATAAAAATCATATTCATACTAAGATTTGAGAGAGAGAGTAACATCAAATAAACATGAGGTTTGACAGAATAAAAAAAAACGCGTGGTTCGCTTATTTATTCATTGACACATCTTTAATTGGCCATAAACTGAAATTCCTGTTCAGTTTTCTCGCGCTCTCCCCCCCAATCCAATTAGTTTACTTAATGAAAATGGATCGTTCTGAATATACCATCTTATTAGGTGCGTTCAGTACACTTATTTGCATTTTTGTAAAGCGCGATTTCTTTCCTCATTTTATTTCTTGTTAATTGCCTCTTTATAATTTTTTTTTTTTTGTGTGGATTTTTTTTAAAGCACCTAATCCGGGTTATAGTTTCCATCGATCTTCATTGTGGATGTCCCTTCTGATTAAGTTTATCTAATGTTTGTTTTAATTAATAGACACAGATATCCTGGTCAACCGTGGATGGTTTATAATCGTGATTTATGGTGTCTGTAACTGTTGGTAATATACTCAATTGTTGCCTCCTCTTACTCATTTATTCCCCATTATAAAAAAAGGTGAAGGTAGTCTTATAGCCGAAAACTAAAGTAGGGGAGTGAAGTGTTAGAGACTTCATACTAGGTCCAGCATTTTTTTTATGACGTGGGTTGACCATTTCCCTTCCTCGCTGCCTTTTCTTTCCCGAACTCAGGAGCAGATTCAGGTGGACTGGAGCGCGACTGGTAACTTTGCCGCCGGTTCGCTAGTGCTGTAACCGTTTAGCTAATCAGACGGTCAACTGGTTAATTAAAAACTCTTTCTTGTTTGTGTTTTAATGACGTAAATAGTCATACTTATCCCCTCTTAATGCCGGTCGTCCCGTATATGGCCCATTACACGCTGTCATATAACTACTTACTTACTTAGTCGTTCCCCTTCTACCCAGACTATCCTATATTTATTTAAATCATGTGTTTTCCGTCTCCCTCTGCGATCTTCTGGTTTTCTCAGTGTGCGTCCTAACCAACCCGAGCCTCGTTTCCACATTTGTTGTTCCAGTGACACGTGTCTAGTTCTTCCTGCCAATGTTCGACCATGCGTAATGATAGTATTATATTTTTGACGATAAAATATGTATTATACGCGAACGGTAAAACTTCCCTACGTTGAAATACGTTGCATCACAAAGTTTCAAAACCTGAAAATGTATCTCCAATTAAAACATGTTATGCTGTCATACAGAAGCTAGACCGATAAAACTACAAGCAATTTAATTTATTTATTTTTATTCTAACATCGAGCACAGATAACAGAATCAACAAGACCTTTCATTACAAAAATAGGCATATAATCTTATCTGTTGTGACCATCAGCAAATTATGCGCCAATGACGTAAGTTCACGCATACATATGGAAAGAGGGACCCAAAGGTGCAGCAATAGAGAATGCAGTCAGCGACCCATAGCTTGACTGCTTGCATCAGGGTCAGCGAACCAGAGCTGGTCAAGACCGTACTCCACCTCCACGTGGTGGTCCTGGAAACAGGCTGCATCACTGCAGTCTGGCTGAGAGAGTAGGGATCGAAGAGGGAAGGCAAACCCGGTCCCAAAAAATGCCGTGCTGAAGTCGGATGTGTCGGGCGAAAGGCGCAGATATCAGCTCCGGCGTAATCAGACACAACGCAACCAACGTCCTATTCAGGACGAACGAGGAAGAAGAAGAAGATATGGAAAGCGCCCCATGTCAAACTTACGCATATTAATTTAACGTATAATAACGTATTATACGTGTATTTTACGTGTATTTTATTTGTTGCCATAAAATACGTATAATACCCGTATTTTATTTGTACGGTCGAACATTGCTTCCCGCCAATTCCCACATTGGTGATTTGTCAGTACCATTTCAGTCTTTCAGTTGGGCGCGAACACCAGTTTATGAAAGTCTGTAACGTCCTGTTTGTCAGCAAGCAGTCAATTCAGCGCAACTAGAAGGTCAAGGTCAAAGGTAGTCCGGAAGTATATACTGCCGTACGGGAGTGAAGTGTTAAGGGACTTCACCGTACTAGGCCCAGCATTGAGAGGTGGGGCGACCAGTTCCCCTTCTCGCTGTCTTCTCCTTCCATAGCTCAAGAGCGAAGTCAGGTACCCATTTACAGCTGGGTAGACGAGCGTGACGATACCTTGGTTCTAACCCGGCACCTTTGCCGCGAGAGACCAACGCAACTAGAAGAAGAAAATTAGGACAAATAATAATACACCGACAAAGATACAACGTATTAAGAACGGCTGGAGATTGAAGTATGGTTATCGACTACGCCTGTCGGGGTGGCTTTAATTACGCCACTCTTTAAAAATATTACAAATACAATATAACACCGACAAACGGACAAGAAATTAGGAACGGCTGGAGATAGAGGTGTAGTTATCGACCACGCCTGTCAGAACGGCTTTGGAGACATCACGGTTTGTGCTTTCTTGTCGCAAAACCTGTTCAAGTTGTATATAAATGAATAATACATAAATGAGGGTGTTGCCGGCACTCATATGACATAAGTAAGCAGAAAACTAGACGACAGAAGAGCAACAGACATGACAGGCTTACCGGGGGACTCCGCTACGGGAGTATATATTGAGTAACCAAACTAAACTGCCAACTAAGCACCACAAAAACTAGTGCTTCGTGGGCAAGGATTAGCACGACCACCCTACGTAACTATGCAGTATTTGACGGGAGGAACGACCCAGATTAATTAAAGACGTAGTCACCGCTATAGCGTTCCTGTTCACCAGTATAGACCAGATAACGCAAAACTTACTTACTTAGTCCTTCCTCTTCTATCGTGAGGTAACGGACTTACTTACTTTACTTTACTTTACTTTACTTTACTTACTTAGTCGTTCCTTAGATGTTATCAGTACCACATTTACACTCATCCGTTAGTTCTTATCTTTAACTTGTTGACAAGATGGTATCCCAATCTGTTGTGTCACGTGCGAGGTATGAAGATTACCACGTGTTCACCGCTGCTGGGCTAGTAATATGCATAAATTTTTTTATTTTATTTCAATGAACGGGCACCTCCGCCTCGCGACAGGAGTGAATTGTGACTAACCACACTGCCAACTAAGTGGTTCGTAGGCGAGACGGTCTTGTGTTATCTGGCCTTGACTGGGCACAAATAGCCGTGTGGTGAATATGAATAGAGGTGACTGCGTCAATAATTATTCTAGGTCGGTCTGCCGAGCTCGGGGGGGGGGGGGTGGGGGGGGGGGGGGAGGGAGGAGAGAGAAAAGGAACACGCTGATGATGAATCTTATACATAGTTGTAAATGAAACTGAATGAGGATTAGTCAAATATCAAATTGGAGCAAAACGAAACAAAAACTGAGTTCAAATATACCGGCCCCAGAAACTAGACACCCCCCCCCCCCACGAGAGCATATTGGGGGGGGGGGGGGGGGGGTCTACTCTGAACTGACCGATCGTCCTTGAAGAAAATAATGAACTCCAACAGTATTCACGCACGCACGAGAAGCGACTGCTTCAAAGAGCTAGTTAATTAACGCACACTCGGGGTCACCGTGACGCAAGGCGTATACACTGTGACCTCGGGAAGGCGGGGGGAGGGGGGGGTTTAACAGGTCACAATTTTTTTTTTTAATTTGAGAGAGAGAGAGAGAGAGAGAGAGAGAGTCTACAAGTCGCAGTGAAGAATTCGAGTTCTGTGTTCTCTGTAAATTAGGAGCCCCCCAAACTTGTTTTCGAGTCTTGACCCTTGCATTGAACCCTTGATCCTTAATCGACCCCCCCTGGGCCAAAAAAATAAGTTAATACAGTAAAGGAGTAATTATAGAGACACAATAAATGAACATGACCTTTGTTATTGAACTGGTTAAATTCATTAACGAGAAGGATGTGGCAAATGATCATTTAATATTAGGTTGGAGATTAGTGAGTTTTAGTCGTAAGTCACTACGCCCTTCCATGTTCAGTCGACCCCTCTTCTTCTTCTTTGTTCATCCTGAAAAGGACGTTGGTTGCGTTGTGTCCGTTTACAGCGGAGCTGCGATATTTGCGCCTTTCGGCCGACACATCCGACTTCAGCACGGCATTTTTTGGGGACCGGGTTAGCCTTCCCTCTTCGATCCCTACTCACTCAGCCAGACTGCAGTGATGCAGCCCTGTTTCCCAGGACCACCACGTGGAGGTGGAGTAGGGTCTTGGTCAGCTCTAGTTCGCTGACCCTGACGCAAGCGGTCTAGCTTTGGGTCGCTGACTGCATTCCTCACTGTTGACGCGTCTTAGGCCCCGACCCCCGATCGACCATCTGCGATTTATCGACCCCTGGATTTTCGAGGTTGATATTGACCACTTTGGGGACCACTGAAGAAATTTAAAAAAAAGAAAAAGAAAAAAAAAAGTAGTCCCATAACTCCATATGGGAGTGAAGTGGTAGAGACTCTACCATACTAGCTCCGACTTTTTTTTTTTCTTAGATGAGGTTACCAGTTCCCTTCATGGCTGCCTTTTGCCTTCCCTAACTCAAAAGCAGAGTCAGGTACCCATTTACAGCTGGTTAGACTGGAGCGAGACGCTTCCAGAACCTGGTAACTTTGCCGTGAAAGAAAGACGCTGTAAGCGATTAGCCAGCCGGACACCCATGTGTATTAGAGGCTCTAGAAAAGCCAGGAGTGAGCCGAGATTTTAACGAAGAAATGTAGAAAATTTAATTCGCACCAGATTCCCACAAGTACACCAAAAAAATTACTAAAGCAGTTTATCACAAAAATAAAAGCCAAAATTTACTAAATAAAAGTCACAATTTAACACACAAAAAAGCCACAATTTAACAAAATAAAAGCCACAATTTAACAAAATAAAAGCCACAATTTAACAGAAAATAATTCTAACACGTAGACTTCTTATATCCGTATAACAATACCAACAAAACTAACAAGGCACCATCATTGAGAAACAACAGAGTATAGTAACAAAATAATAATACGCACAATCAGGAAGGTGCCCCGATATAACCAACACTTCCGTGCATATGGATAATGATTGAAAGGAGCAAATGTAGTAAAATCTGCGAGATAATCGCTCATTTCAGTAAGATTTTAGTCCTATGATAATAAATAATCCCGCCCGTATGTGTCTGACTATAATCCTCTCACACGCCAGCATCGCGCTGAATTTTGTGCCATGGTAATGCTTAGAAACGATCCCGCCGTATAAACCTACTCGCTTTCCTTGTGACGTACTTTAAACATTTCAGGTAACCACGAGAAGTTAATGACCAGGTGGACACAGTCGATAGGTTGACTGATGTCCAATCAGCGAATATCTTTTATAAAAGTAACACCAAAAAAGTTGTTGTATTGGCATAACTAACGCAGACTGACCAATCGACTACCAGACACAGAGGGTGTTTGGAATTTTATTTTTTGTTTTTTGAACTGTTCTTTTGCCATCTGCCAGTTGTCCGTAGAAGATATCTTTGGGGATGCGACAAACTCCCATGCAATGGACATGACCAAGCTAGCGTAGTCTGCACTGTCTAAGCAGTTCCGCAGGGCTCAAATTGAGCCACACGTGAGGGCCGGATCTGATATTAGTAATATGTATTCTGTATCATCATTACCCTGTGGTTTCCTCAGGCAGCCCTGGTCTCGCCTAGTTTTTCATTCAACATCCGCTTCTTTTACACTGGGAAATTCCAGAACACGGACTGCCTGGTAATGCTATCAACAGGTTTTCTCAGTGTGTGTCCCATTCATCTCCAATGTCTTCTTCTCATCTGTTGTTCCACTGGCACTTGTCTGTGTTCTTGTCATCAGTTCCACATTTGTGACAGAGTCGTACCGTTTCATTTGTTCTATCCTAGTAATATGTATTACTAGATCTTTAATTAAGCCTTTACATTTCTTATTATACTTGTCTTCTTCTGTGTGCGCTCCTTATGGAGCATGCAGTCACCATTACAGCTGGTGTCCTTGCAGGAAACCTGCACTAAACATTCACAAGCTCCTGCGATAGTGAATAAATAATACAAAATAATTAGTATGTTGTAGGCACTCGTAAGAAATAAAGACGTAGAAAACCAGGCCTTTTCACTCATTTATTTCTTACAGCAGTGGTTTCTTTTCTTCTTGGATCATTAGCCCCAGACTGACAAAGCAGTCAGTGACCATGACGCCTAGTGTGGCGTCTTGTAGGGCAGCAACAAACTGTCCCCATTTTGCATGGATGGTGAGCATCTTTCGTGCCAGTGTTCCAACTCTGGTTTATGCTTTGCATCTCAGCCTCCGCTGTTCTCTGCCAGGTTGTCTTTAGTCTGCCTCTCTTTTGCCGTCCTTCTGGGGTCCATAGCTTAGCAGTTCTGGTGATGGTGTCAGGGTTTCTTCTGAGGACATGGCAACCTAGTTTCAGCATCCGCTCGCAGTGATGGTGTGCATGCCTTTTTGACTGCACCGGTTAAGCAGATCCTGGTTGGAGATGGTATTCTGCAAAAAAATGTGAAGAATTTTCATGAGGCAGGATGTGTGGTTTCTGTTACTATTATTGATTAATTTTGTTTTTTTTTTGTTAAAAACTGTTTGACTATATTTGAGTTAATGCATAACTACTGATTTCTTTTCTCTGTGTGTGTTGTTGATTTATCTTGTATGTGTTTGGCTGTCATTTGATTTATACTAAATGTTTGTGTTATTCTGTTTTGTTACCCCAAGGTGTGTCTTTTCCTATATGTTGAGTGTTGTTTACTCAGTCAGTATTTAATGTCTGTTAATGTTTTAATTAATAGTTTGGCACTAATCAGTCTCCAGATATACCTGGTTGCCAGTTTTAATATTTATGATTGCTTTCTCAACCCCAGGGATGAGTCCACCGTTGAACTCCACAGATGATAGAACTCTCAGGACAAGAAACAGAGTGCGCAAAAAACTACAACGTCGTATCAACTTGAATGATGGCTTCTATACAAACACTTCTCGGCCAATGGGGGGCAGAAGAAATAGGATTATGGGAAGTAAGCATGCAGTCGATAATTAATTGATCTTTCCGTTATAATTGTTTCATTGATCATAATCATCCTTCAGCTTCCCATAGGCCTTCAGCTTCCCATAGGCCTTCAGCTTCCCATAGGCCTTCAGCTTCCCATAGGCCTTCAGCTTCCCATAGGCCTTCAGCAAACTTAGGCCATGTATTCATGGCCGTGCCATCTGATTAAGATCTTTCTGTATTTTCCTCATTTTTTTTTTTCATGTCTGTTCCCAGTTTTCTTCTCCATGTGTTATTCTACCTTTCTCACCCTGGGACATCCAGTGCACAAACTGCCATGTAATACTATCAGCAGGTTTCCTCAGTGTTGTGTCCTATCCATCGCCAGCGTCTTCTCATCTCTTGCTGCTCCACTGGCACTTGTCTGGTTCTTGTCATCAGTTCCACATTAGTGATCTTGTCATCAGTTCCACATTAGTGATCTTGTCATCAGTTCCATATTAGTGATCTTGTCATCAGTTCCATATTAGTGATCTTGTCATCAGTTCCACATTAGTGATCTTGTCATCAGTTCCATATTAGTGATCTTGTCATCAGTTCCACATTAGTGATCTTGTCATCAGTTCCACATTAGTGATCTTGTCATCAGTACCACATTAGTGATCTTGTCATCAGTTCCACATTAGTGATCTTGTCATCAGTTCCATATTAGTGATCTTGTCATCAGTTCCACATTAGTGATCTTGTCATACCATTTCAATCCTTCTATTCTATGCAAGCACCCATTTATGAATGTTTGTAACTTTTTGGTTGTTGTCTTTGTTGTTCTCCATGTTTCACAGCCATACAATAGGACTGACTTGACATTTGAGTTGAAGATCCTTATTTTTGTGTTGGACTTGATTTCTCTTCTCCCTATATTTTCATACATCAGTGAAAGCTTCTCTAGCCTTTTTTGTGATTTGTTTCATTAGTTAGGAGAATTCTTCATGATTTGAAAAGTTATAAACTTTTATTTCATTCATTTCCATGTTCTCCTTAACTGTATACAATGACCAGACTACAAGGTCTTTTATATATGCTCATGCGCCCTAATATAACCAACAGACCCAGTGTCTAGGTTGAGTGGGGGCACTCCTTGCCATAATGAGGCAACATTTTTTAAAAATTCTTATGGAGCATGGAATTATCCTTGCAGCTAGGAGCTGCAGAAGTGCAGTTGTTAGTGGACTGGCTTCTTAGCTCGGTGGTCCATGGTTCGATTCCCAGTTGAGGCGGGATTTTTTTAGACCGCAAACAGCTCCAGGGTCAACCCAGCCTCATCATTTGGGTACCAGAACAACTCTGGGAAGGTTAAAGGCGGTCAGTGTGACGATTACCACATAGGATTCCCCAGGAACTCCCCTATGGCAGTATCTGCTATGGAACTGCCTTTACCTTGTTACCATAGTTTCTTATGAAATGATCGGAACCGCGCAAGAATGTTGTATACATCAGATTTACCTGATGAGTGGGCAAATGCCTCAGTCTGGCGTGTCCAAAAGCAACCTAACTACTAGACCTACAGCTGCACCTAATGACTAGTTACAAGTGGAAGATGAGACTAGAGATACTTTTGTTATTGTTGAGCAGAATTGACATCATTGCACTGCGGGCAAACCCATAGGTGCTCAGTCTCCCTCGGTATATGTTGAAGAGTGTGAATGCTAACTGTTCCTGTAGCTTGCTGGTTGTACACACAAGGGATGCATCCTCTCATACATCCATCTCTGCTAGCCTTATGTTTGATGCCAAATTCCAACAGTCAAAAGTATCTAAAAATTAATGATCAAAAAGTATCTAAAAATGAATGATTGCCTGTTAGAGATTGACACTGCAACAGATGAATTATCAAGGTTTAAACACCTCAAGCAACTGTCAACAGTTTTTATTTGGTGTTATTCTAAAGGTCTATTTCGTGTTTATTTGAACACCAGAAAACAAAAATATTCTGAAAATCGAAAGTTACTTTGGACTACTTTTGAATTACAGTTTGGCCGATTTCTGACAATTTTGGAAGACTTTGGGCTGTTGTTCCCTAAAACATTGTGGGTGACTTGAGGACAGTGGCGATGTTGGAGATTGCTGCTAGTGTAACAGTGATGATTATTGTCACTGTTGTGAGGATGTTGATGATGGTTGTAACATGATTTGAGTAAAAAAAAAATCTGGTTTCCAAAACGAAGCGGTACCCAAGGATTTTGGATACAAGGATACAGACCTATAATTTATATCTTCAAAAAGTAGTAGTGGTAGTAGTAGTGGTAGTAGTAGTGGTAGTAGTAGTGGTAGTAGTAGTATCTCTTTCAGTCATTACTGACCATAGGAATGCGCCCCCAAGACAATGTCTCGGCCGACGCGAGGTACGCGAGGCTGGGCATTAGGGTAAAGAGACTAAGCTGTTGCCCATGCAGCATGACCCACTTCAAAAAGTATGTAATGTAATATTCTCATTCATATTAATGGGGTATCGTTCATATTAATGGGGTATCGTTCATATTAATGGGGTATCGTTCATATTAATGGGGTATCGTTCATATTAATTGGGTTATCATTCATATTAATGGGGTATCGTTCATATTAATGGGGTATCGTTCATATTAATTGGGTGCTTTCTTGTCCTTTCTACTCAGTGAATGGAGACACGGGGATGCATGTTGAGCCTGGACTTATACACGGACATTGTATGACACCGGAGAATGGGCCTTTAGACGTGGAGGAGGAAAACTCCTTGATAATACAGTGTCTGTCATCCATGCCAACTCCAAAGGTAGAGAATGGTGATGTACAGCTTTGTTTTAGATTGTGGTAGCCGTAGTGAATGTTGTGGAGTGATAGTAGTCATTGTTGTGAGGAAACTGATGATGTTGAAGATGGTTGCCATTGTGATAGGGATGGTTATGGTGGTAATGGTTATTGTTGTGATGAAGCTGGTGTTGTTGGTGATGGTTGTCATTGTGACAGAATGATTGCTGTCATTGTTGTGAGGATGTTGGTGATGGTTGTCATTGTGACAGGGATAATTGCGGTCATTGTTGTGAGAATGCTGGTGATGGTTGTCATTGTGAAAGGGATGATTGCTGTCATTGTTGTGAGGATGTTGGTGATGGTTGTCATTGTGAAAGGGATGATTGCTGTCATTGTTGTGAGGATGTTGGTGATGGTTGTTATTGTGACAGGGGTAATTGTGGTCATTGTTGTGAGGATGCTGGTGATGGTTGTCATTGTGACAATGGTAATTGTGGTCATTGTTGTGAAGGACGTTGGTGATGGTTGTCATTGTGACAGGGATAATTGTGGTCATTGTTGTGAGGATGCTGGTGATGGTTGTCATTGTTAAAGGGATGATTGCTGTCATTGTTGTGAGGATGTTGGTGATGGTTGTCATTGTGACAATGGTAATTGTGGTCATTGTTGTGAGGATGTTGGTGATGGTTGTCATTGTGACAATGGTACATTGTGACAGGGATAATTGTGGTCATTGTTGTGAGGATGTTGGTGATGGTTGTCATTGTGACAATGGTAATTGTGGTCATTGTTGTGAGGATGTTGGTGATGGTTGTCATTGTGACAATGATGTTTGTGGTCATTGTTGTGAGAAAACTGGCATACAGAAAATGTTGATGTATAGGACACACCCTCAGGAAATACCAACTATTATAGCTAGCCATTTCACTTATCTAGAATCCACCAAGAAGAAAAGTGGAGAGGCCAAGGACCGGCTGAAGAGGAATGTAGAAGAAACGAAGCAGCTAGAACTTGATGAGTAGAGTTGAAGGAGATGGCCCAAAATAGAAATCACCAGTGATAATCAGAAGTTTGAGCTGAATGTCCCATGGTGAATGAAAGAGTTGATGATGCTGAAGTTGATGAAGCTGATGCTGCCGTTGCTTCAGTTTGATCAAAGTGCTGGTTTTTATTGGATCATAATGGTACAGGTTGTACTTTATTGACGGAATGAACTTTTCTAGCATGCTTATGATGTGACAGTAAACTGGTCAGGTTCACACAAGACAGGGGATGAACTTTTCTGGCATGCTTGTGATGTGATGAACAGATCAAGCTCACACAAGATTTGGTATGAACCACCCTTGCTGACAGAAGATTTGAGAATGGGCTGGTATGGCTTAAACACAACTTGTGAATGTATACGTCTGATTCACATGTTACATGGGAATCAACCAGTCTGGTTCACACATGACCTGTAGTGAATTATTCTGGCTCTAACAAGACATAGAAATAAACCATTCTGGCTCACACAAGACACGTTTAAATTGGTAAATTTGTAATACGCATCAGGTGGCAGAGTGATTTGGGCACTTTGCTTCTTGAGCCAAAGTTACCAGGTTCATAACCTCGTGGTGTCACACTGCTGTATACCCAGCTGTAAATGGGTACCTGACTCTGCTCTTGAGTTTTGAAAGGCAAAGGCAATGAGGAAGTTAACTCATCACCCCACTTCATAAAGCTGAGACCCTGTATAGTGAAGTCTGTAACACTTCATTCCCCCACAGCAGTACCAGCATTGAGAATCCCTTTACCAGAGGGATAAAACACTCAGCAGGAGAACTTGTATTGTAAAAGTCTCTCCATTGAATACCCTATTTGACTTCTTTGTTCTTACAGGTGACAGATGTGGAAGCTCGGAGCAGCTTGATCCAGTTGTCTCCACCTGACTGTGATTCCACAGAGGTCGAATTTGACCCCTATGACCTGAAATATGAACTACTGCTGTCTGACAAGGGACGTGATGCAAAATATAAAGCAGTCTTTTGGTAGGTCCAAAATTGTCCATCTCTTTAGCATGATATCTCTATCAGTATCTGCCACATCTCTGTAGTTAGATATCTGCATCGGTATCTGTCACATCTATTTAGTCAGATATCTCTATCAGTACCTGTCACAGCTCTTTAGTCAGATATCTCTATCAGTACCTGTCACATCTGTTTAGTCAGATATTGGTGACAGTGTCATGCCCTCTCAATCCTTCTATTCTACGCAAGCACCCATTTATGAAAGTCTGTAAACAAAAAAAATTGTTATTAGTTATTAGTAGAGCATCTAGTGGCATAGTGATTAGAGATCTTGCTTCTCGAGGCACAGTTACCAGGTTTGAAACATTATAGAGCCACATTCCATTGTGCCCAGCTGTAAATGGGTACCTGACTCTGTTCTTGATTTAGGGTAGGCAAAGGCAGCAAGGAAGGTAACTGGTTTCATGCATGTGAGGCTTTTTCAAATCTCAAGCCAGCCTTATTATTTTTTTTTTAAAAATAAAGTTTTGGCAAGGCACACCTCATTCAGTCTAGACACGGGGTCCGTTGGTTATATAAGGGCACATGTCTAAATAAAAAAGACCTTGTGGTCTGTGTCAGTGATATGACTGTTGTGCAGCCTTATTGTATAGCTCTGAATCATAGAGAACAGCAAAAAAAAACAACCACAAAGCTACAGACTTTCATCAGTGGGTGTTTACATATAATAGAAGGATTCAAGTGGTACGACAAGATCATTAATGTGGAACCAATAAGAACCAGACAAGTGACAGTGGAACAAGAGATGAGAAGAAGACGCTGGAGATGGATAGGACACACATTGAGGAAACCTGTTGATAGCATTACAAGGTAGTCCTTGTTCTGGAGTCCCCAGCGTAAGGGAGGTAGAGGGAGAACAAAGAACATGTGGAGACGAGAACTAGAGACAGACATGAAGGGGATGGCACGGGACAGGAAGACTTGGCATAAGTTTGTTGAAGACTTATGCTCCTTGAGGAGCTGAAACATCATGAATGAATCCGAGGCTTATAGTCATGTTTCTCAAATATTGTTTTGTGGTTTGTTTTTGTTCAAATTGTCAGCAGTAGCAACCAAACCAGTAAATTGTTATTCACTCAGCCTTTATCTATGTTGTATATTTCAGTGGTGATGCATCAGAAATAACATTAAAAGACCTGAAACCAGCCACAGAATATCATCTTAAGTAAGTACCTTGTTATTTAGTGTCAGCTGTGTTTTTCAGAAGATCTAATGACTTTTTTTCCCTCTTATTTATTTATAATGTTAGGCTGATCAAATAAGCCAAGATGACACAACCAGTAAACACCAGAGATAAACACAACCTGGACAGTTCAAAAGCACACCAGGATCTACATTCCAGCTAGTAGTTCTTTTAAGGACTATTCCTTTTTCAGGGTGGACTGCAAAACTAGTGGGAAAAACAACATCACACCCCCCACCCCCCGCCCCCCCCCCCCCCCCCAAAAAAAAAAAAAAGAAAAGGAAATGAATTGATCTAAAACACCATGATATTGGGAACAAGTGAACGATGTCATGAATTCCGACAACAGCTAGGGATCCTTCTCAGGACCTCATTTTCATGTCTAACATCGGCATAGCATCTTAAACTGAATAAATCTCACAATAATACCCCAGTTATAGCCAACAGGGCCCACCTCGGGTCGGGTTGAACAGGGTATTAAAGCTCTGTAATAGGTCAAAGAGCATCTGATTAACATAGTGGTTATAGCGCTGGTCTCTCGCGGCAAAGGTGCTGGGTTCGTTTCACGGTATCGACACTCTTCAGTCTATCCAGCTGTAAATGGGTACCTGACTTGTGGTTTTCTGTTAGCGATTCTGTCTCCTGGTCATCATCATGTGACGTATTCTTTCCAGAACGTTGTCTCCATTACAGCTGCTCTGAACGCATCACGATTCTGGGCAAGTCGACCTGCATCAGCCAAAGACAAGTTCAGACTCTCTGTGATGTCCTGGGTCCACTGTCGTCTAGGTCGACCCCTTTTTCCAGGGACCATGCCTTCCATCACTGTTTTTTCCAGACTATTATGTCTTTTTATATGACCGAAAAATTTCAGCTCCTGGTCTGTAGTAGCAAATTTTATCTCTGATATAAATGTAATGAGGTACAGTGTAGTAGCCTTCTTCAGTCATAACTGACAATGGGAATGCACACTAAGGTGATAGCCCTTAGCTGCTTTTTTTTTGCCGGGTGTTCTGTTTCGGTGTGTTCTTTTCTCTTCTGCTTGTTGTGAGAGCCAAATCTGAGGTGACGCTGTAGGGGGCATCACCACTTGGTGCGATCGGCAGCTTTATCCTCCCAGGTTGCTGGATTTATGTCCAGTGCCCTCATGTCTCTCTTGCTCACATCTTTGAACTTCCGCTGCGGTCACTGACTGTTCTTTTGCCATCTGCCAATTGCCTGTAGAAAATATCTTTGGAGATGCAGTTATCTTCCATGCAGCGAACTTTTGCCATCTGCCAATTGCCCGTAGAAAATATCTTTGGAGATGTAGTTATCTTCCATGCAGCGAACTTGGCCAAGCCAGCGTAGTCTGTGATGTCTAAGCAGTGTATACATGCTTTGAAGGCCAGCATGTGACAGCACCTCAATATTTATCACTTTATTCTTCGACGAAATGCCAAGATGTAGCATAGACACCTTAGATGGAAGGTATTAAGCCTTCTTTCTTGCTTAGCATAGGTTGTCGATGTCTCGCTGCCATACAGAAGCGTGCTGGTGACACATACATTAACTTATGATATGCCTGATGGTAACAGTGGTCATACTTTTTTTATTTCTTAATCTCATCAGAGATGACACCATGACCCCCCCCCCCCCCCCCCGCCCCCCCCCCCCCCACCCCTCTCTTCCTCGAGCCACACAAGGCAGTCTTGTGGTTTCTGTTAGCAAATTTGTCTCCTGGTCTAGTAGAACATTTATCTCCTGGTGTAAATGTAATGAGGTCATCATCATCATCATCAGTTGCCATCTCCACAATGAAGGTTGGCTGTAATGGATCTCCAACATCTTCTGTCTCTTGTCTTGGTGATGCACATCTCTTTCCATGAGATATGCCCCATTCTTCTATATATCCACATTTCAAGAGCCTCAATTCTTTCTTCCAAATGCTTATTCATCGTCCATGTTTCTGCACCATCCATACAGAAATGCAGAATATATATAACACTTTATGATTCTCAGTTTTAATTTGTGAGATAACTGTTTGGATGTCAGTATATGTTTCATGTTGTTGAATGTAGCTTTGGCCATTCCTATTCTCTTCTTGATTTCTGTTTCACATCTGCCATCTTCTGTTATTATATGACCAAGATATACGTGGCTCTTGACTTGTTCCACGATTTTCCCATTTACGCTTATCTTTAATGTGGGTTTATCATCTGTTTTGCTAATTATCATAGTTTTTGTTTTCTCAATATTAATGTCGAGTCCATATTCATGACTTATACTGTTCACTTGCTTCACTTGTTCTTGTAACTCCTGTTCGCTTTCAGCTAACAACACGGTGTCATCTGCATATCTAAGGTTGTTTATTGACCTTCCACTGATGTTCAGTCCTGGTATTTCCTGTATCTGTTTGACAATTTTTTCGGTGTATAAATTAAATAGGCAGGGGGACAGCACACAACCTTGTCTGACACCTCTTTTTATGTCTATGTATGATGAATAATTCCTTCCAGATCTTACTGTGGCAGTTTGCTCCCAATAAAGGTAATGAGGTACAGAACTCCAATTATCTAAATGAATTTGTGGCAGGAGTTGTTTGGATAATCAAAATTTCGGATAGTTGGATTAAGGGGAAAAACGGTATGCTGCCCAAAACATCAGGTAGGCCCGTTCGTTGAGATGCTTACCACTCGAGACACCAACTGCCGCCTGAGCAAACTAATGTTAGCAGGAAATCGATAAAGGGCAGAGAGAAAGTGGACTGCATGTCAAATAGTCAAATCTAGGTCACCGGTCCTGCGTGTGTGAGGAAACAGATTTTGGAGTTTCCTTTTGTTGTAATTTGCAATGTGTGCTGTAAGAACTTTGAGAAAACATAGAAGAAATGCTAATGAAACATTAACGGAGAGATCTGATAGACTAAGAGATTGAATAATTACACGTCTACAAAGACACATCGTAGAGGTTCACGTAATAGATGGATTGAAGTTAGATACTGTTCTCATACCGCGCATACCTCTTACTCCCTCTGATGCAAATATACCTTTCACATTCAAAAGAAGACAGTTTCCTATACGATTAACATTTTCAATGACCATCAACACGTCACAGGGACAGACTTTTGAAAGAATATGCTTATAACTTCCGAAACCTGTGTTCAGTCACGGGCATTTATATATGTTGGTCTCTCAGTAGCTACATCAATGGACTCATTAAGTGTTCTATCTGAGAAGAATGAAATTTTAAATTGTGTATATAATGAAATTTAGGAATGAATAAATAAAATGTGTTGATATTTAACTGATTCCGTACGCAAGATCTTTTAAAAGACGCAATGGCCGACCGCTGTGACCGCAAGATCTTTTAAAAGACGCTGATTTATTTCGTTGTTTCTTTCTATTCTGATATTTTATACTGCCCGGAATTTATCTCGAACGGAAGTAAACACAAAACTGGGCAAATTTCAACAAGCTTCAACGTCTTTTATTTGCGTTTGAAGGGAATTTTTCACATTTATCTTCATCTTTAATCGTGTTTTGTCGTATCGCCATAATGGCCAAAAACACACACGATATGTTACTAATATGTGAATAGTGAACAAACTGTGTGATCAACCATAACTTTCTTACTTTTTCTGTGTTTCTAAATGGATTACCTGCACAAAGAGAGCAGTGAAACTGTATTGTGATAACAATTTATGTTACAAGCCTTACGTAAGTCGAAAATTTTTGTTCAAAATTTCAAGTTATCTTTTTTTCCGTGTACATGTTATCTGTTATAACATAAACATAACATAAAATTAGCTAGAAAGGCATATGGATTTATATTGTTCATCCAATGTACTTTAATTTGATATATAATATGTTATACTTAATTAATGATTAGACACACATTGTCATTAAACGTAAATTACGTATGTGTAAATTTTTGGGGCTTAAAAATAATTCCGTCCAGAGCTGAAAATAATTACATACGGAAAGAGTTAATTAATAACCTTTAAGATATGATGCTTATGGCAATTGTTACACCGGGTACAACTAGTTTTCTTACAAAATATTGGTCTTGAAATTATCTGCCCAGCTGATCTTTGTATGGACTGATATGAGGTTGTTCATGCATCTGGCAACCTCATCATATAAGACAAAGTGCAGTGAATGCTTGGTGATGGCTTCCTGCAGGGGGACCAGTTGTGATGGTGGTTTCATGCTGCGTTGGGGGTGTCGTGAGAAATTCTAATCCACATATATAAATTAAAAGTAAATGTAAAGCCTAACAAATAAATTCTATAAAAGGAAGAAGAATGGTAAAGAACAGTGCTGTCACAATGACAGTACTCGAAATCCCCTTTGTTTTATGCTTCGTCTGCAAATTGTAACGTTTCCACGTTAAATATAAGCCACTGCATAATACAAGCGTTTCCACAACACATTAAAACGGGTATTGCATTTCTAAGAAAAAACATTGAGAGGCACACTGCGTATGACCTAAATTAATTACACTACGAATGGACAGATGGATGTAGGATGGAAAGAAGGGAGGGCTGAAAATCAGGAACGCATGCAACACTAAACACGCGTCTCGCTATTAATGCCACCCCCAACAAGCGTAACGCGATATACAATTACTACTATCACGCGTGTAAGGCCACATGCACTAACTTTTTTTCAGACAGACAGTGATAAAAACACTACCCTTCCCAGAGTTAGGTTTAAAAAAACCTGGAAAACGCTTATTAGGAAAGATGACATTAGATGGATTTACGTTTGAAAACATGACAGTACCCAGACACCACATGGGGATTGAAGTGAACAGGAGGTGGTAGAAAATGCACATTTTGAACGCAGCCACCTAGCTCCCTTAGATTGAGATATTTGGATTCCTTAGGGCTTGCTGACACAGAATATGTTAAGTGTTACGCAAATAGTCCAGGAATTAATAAATTATAGGCAAAAGAAAATAATGAGGGTGTCAGACAACCTAAAAACTCGGAGTCGCTCAGTGGCAGAATTTTAAACCACCATTGTACGGAAATAGGCCACAAGTTACATTTGAATTGATTGGATGGAATGATATGTAAGGCTAAACACGATTAGTCGGACTATAAATGCTATCTTTTGTTGTCAAGGGAGACGGAAGTAAGAGTACTTTTTTTCAAACGATTGGGTAGAGATGGCCTGATTGGTTAGGTCTGTTAATATAGTTAACTGATAGCGTTAGTTCGAGACCACTAGTTCAAATAAGCTTGATAAAGCAACAGTGCGTTGAAGCCAGCTCATATTTTTGCTAAATAAAAGCCTGGAACATAAGCAGATGGAAATTTGTGCCAGTATTTGTGCCTACATTCAGTGCTAGTCAACGTATCTGTGTTTATTTCCTTGAATTTTGGTAGGTTGAAATATTTGATCTCTTTTTAATGAAAATTGAATGTACATTGATAATTTATGTCTGTATATATGTGCAGTTCAGTAGCGAACATGAGACAAGGCCTATATCTATATATATATATTGCTCCAACCTGAACAGAAGGTGTCGGAGAAAAGTCAAACTACATGGAATTACCACATAGTACACTGACACCTACCTTATGATATGGAAGGACTTATAGCTGAAAGTGCAGAGGCGTAGTAACCATTAAGGAGGTTAATACTGGAGTAAGCTGCTTCAGAAGAAGATAGCAGTTAAACTAAAGCTCTGAACTCTGTGTTTGTGATGTATTGTGCTCAGTCTAGCCAGATAGTATAAATTAGTTCTGAAGTAGAAGGTACATCCTTCTTGTTTCAGGGACTGTGGTCCTAGTTATTGAAGCCGCACCTGGTCTGAGCGTTTGCTGAATCCAGAGGCTACAACATACTCTTGGGTCCCTATAGTAACCAGTGAGGTGTCTTCAGAAACAGTGAATAGTCGAGCAGAGGAGTCCTTGCCTGCCGCCATCACGAAAGTTAAGCCCACTGTGGCCAAAAGAGCTCAACACTATGTACCCCTCGTAAATGACACTAACTTAATTAAAGAGGGGCAATTAATTGTTTTAATGTTCGGAACTGAGACCATCTCCAATACTAGTTCCAAACATACACAAGCACATGCAGTCATGATGTCTAATAAGAATCTATCTTGAAGAACAAAACCAGTATTACCTCATATTACCACATCACAACTCACACACATAGAATACTAATATTGTATGTCAATGCAAAGACCACATTTATATCTGTGTACATAATATTTGAAATTACATGTTATAATATTGCCTGGTTCACTGTGTAGTGGAATCAGGATCACTATTGTAGAAAAAATCAATACATATGTACATATCTGAAATTTATCATTGAATCTTTTAAGATAGTCTTCTAGAGTGTTGACTGTTTGTGAGTGTCACAGTATTGTCAAGTGTGGTGGAATAATTAAATTGTTTATCTGTTGTTGTTGTGTTGACTTACACTTCATCATTTGCATAACCCTAGACATATAACGTTGCCAACACAATATTCCAGAATAATTCTGACTGAGATATAAATATGTGGCAGTAAGTAAGGTTATCTGTAAAACACTACACATATTAGATACAGATACCTTCACAGCTGATCTCAGTCAGTACACTAAGTCCCTATAAATATTTATATCATCCCACTTTACCACAGGGGGCTCAAGTAAAAATAATGATTTTGATGATGAATCTTTGTTTGCATGAACCATTTATATATTGCTTCTTGTACGTTGTCATCGTCAACCTGTTTCATTGTTTTTTCAACAGTTTTCACTTCAGAAATAAACTGAAGAATTCATTCCGTATTTTTAATGTCAGAATTTGTGGCATCCTGGCACCATATTTTTCGGTGAATTTCTTCTCTCCCCCCCCCCCCCCATTGTCCAAACAACAAGGTTTTGTTTTACTTGACTATGTAAATTCTCTAGCGTTAATGAAAATTAGAATTCACTTTGAAAATTAAACGAAACACACTAAACTGAATACACTACATCTTGGAACAGACAGAATGGACTGTAACAACAACCAGGTGAGCTGCATCAGCGAATGAAGGGATGCTAATGTTACAGACAATGCCCGTATTCTTTGGTATTGGTGATCTCATTGGAAATTAGGATCATCGGAGTTCAGATAATCGGAGTTCTTCTGTATATAGAAAAGATGCCAGGAATATCAGTTGGTAGATTTAATATGAACAACGTGATCAATCAATCAGTCTATACCCTTTGGCCTCCCCCCCTCTCCCCCAAGAAGCTTAAGCTTTCAATAAACAGATGTGAAGTCTTCATGTCTTGTGCCATCCGTTCAAGTTAGTCTTCCTCATAATTTTTCTTTCCGTCTCAAGTTCTCTTCTCCGTGTGTTCTTTGGTCTGCCTGTACCTCTCTAACCTTAGGGGGGAGTTCCAGAACATGGACTTCCTGGCATAGCTAGCAGCAGGTTTTCCTTGATGACAAATTTACTTACATAAACCTTGTAACTTCTCTATTCTCACAGAGTGTCTGCACTGCTCAATGAAGAACTAAAGGGTGCACTGACAGAACCTGTGAGCTTCCAGACCCTGCCATGTGAACCTGAACCTCCTCAGCCTCCCAAGCTCTTGTCCAAAACAAAAACCTCTTTATCTCTTAAATGGAATGTAAGTAGACAGACAGAGATAAATGTCAAGTGTTTGTTATCTGAATAACAGTCACCACAAAACACGGCATTGAATGCAAATTGTCATTAAGACTGATTCGTGTGTTTTCCTTACACTTTATAAAACATTATGTCCTTCTCTTAGGCGACTATAGTATGAGTTTGTGCATAGGGTTGGGTTGTCAGCCTCATCACGTACAAAAAAAGATTGCAAGAGGAACCATTGCCACAAGAGTCTGTGAATGTTTGGTGCAGGCTTCCTTGCGAGGGGATCAGCTGTAGTGGTGACTCCATGCTTTGTAAGGAGCGCAAAAGAAAATGATGATCTCCTTTTTTCAGGTCATTCATTCATTCATTACCCTCCGCTCCCAAAGAGCATGGGCCTTCAACAAACACATGCCAAGTCCTCCTGTCACGTGCTATCATCTCAAGTTCTTTCCACGTTCTCCTCATCATTTTCACCTCTTTTTCCAGCTCCTTGTGTTTTTTGGTCTACCTCTGCCTCACTTACCCTGTGGGTTCCAGAACAAGTATTGCCTTGTAATGCTATCCGCAGATTTCCTCAGTGTGTGTCCTATCCATCGCCAGCGTCTTCTTCTCATCTCTTGTTCCACTGGCACTTGTCTGGTTCTTGTCATCAGTTCCAAATTGGTAACCTTGTCATACCATTTTAATCCTTCTATTCTATGCAAGCACCCATTTATGAAAGTCTAACTTTTTCAGGTACCATGTAGGAATTAAGTCACTACATACCTTCTTGTTCCCCAGTACTGCTTATCAGTTCTGTTGTTGACTTCTTTCCATGACATGGTCAATCTGTCCAGTACCTTCTGTCTTTGTTTTCCTCAATCTCTTTCCTTCAGTCTTTCCTGTTGTCACAGTATATTTTAGCTTTCGTCCTCTCATAATGTGCCAGACAAAAGTCACTTGTAATGTGAGTAATAAGCTTCATTTGCACATTGGTAACTTTCAGGACATCCTCATTGTCAAAGCGCTTTTTCGCAATGCATCGTATGTACTGCGTTCAGTGAAAAGTCAGCCGGGTGAGGCCGGGACTAGCCGAACCGGTGAGTTATGTGACTACCGGAAGCCGGAAAATCAGGCGCAAATTTAGTCAATCAGAATCTAGCCTGGGTCCAGGACGGACGAATTTCCCTTTTGTCAGCAAGTTTGCTGTGTGGTTCCTTTGATAGACTATTATCTGAGTGCTTGCCATATTTCGGTCCTGGGTGATAATTATGTTGTAATTCTAGAGAAGTGTAGTTTCTAGTTTGTATAACTTCAGGCCATAGGTTTATAAGTTGACAATGATTTAACTGTGTCATTGTCACAGTTTTGCCGCTCAGGTGAGCGATAGTCATTGCAGGGTATTTTTCAGTGTAAGTCGTACTGTCGTGTATGATGCTGATAGTTTAAGCTGTTAAGGCAAGTTACGGTGGCATTTCATATTATATTTCATGCGTTTGTTGGCCGTGTGAGGCCTTATTGTATTGTGCATAGTATTAAAGGGAAGTTCCTGTTAAAGGTGTTATTTCTTATGTCAGCCATTGTGGTGTGGTTGTATCCTGGGAAGAACAAGCCTTATTTATTATCATTAATCCACATTGTAGTGGTGGAACCAGTGAAGTGTTATCCACAGTAAATTGGTTTCTGACACATTAATCTTTTTGGCTGTCCATGGTATTTTTGACATTCGTCTGTAAAATCGTATCCATGTGGTGTCTCATTCATTCATAACCCTCCACTCCCAAAGGAGCATAGGCCTTCAACAAACACATGCCAAGTCCTCCTGTCCCGTGCCATCATCTCAAGTTCTTTCCATGTTCTCCTCATCATTTTCACCTCTGTTTCCAACTCTCTTCTCCATGTACTTCTTGGTCTTCCTCTGCCTCTCTTGCCCTGGGGGTTCCAGAACAAGGACTGCCTTGTAATGCTATCAGCAGGTTTCCTCAGTGTGTGTCCTATCCATCACCATCGTCTTCTTCTCATCTCTTGTTCCACTGGCACTTGTCCAGTTCTTGTCATCAGTTCCACGTTGGTAACCTTATCATACCATTTTAATCCCTCTATTCTACGCAAGCACCCATTTATGAAAGTCTGTAGCTTTTGGTTGTTGTCTTTGTTGTTCTCCATGTCTCCGAGCCATACAATAGGACTGACTTCACATTTGAATTGAAGATTCTTATTTTCGTGTTGGATCCGATTTCTCTTGATCTCCATATATTTCCCAATGCAATGAAAGCTCCTCTTGCCTTTTGTATTCTTATTTTGATATCGCTGTCTGTCCCTCCAACTTTGTCTATATTACTGCCAAGATACGTATATGATTCTACATCTTGTATTGGTGTTTCTTCAAGTTCAACCCTATTATCATTACCTGCATTTATTCTCATTATTTTTGTCTTTTCCCTGTGTATTTTCAGACCCAATTGCTGTGACCTCTCATCGAGTGTTTTCAATTTGTCCTGCATCTGATTACGGTTATGGGACGGAAGAGCCAAGTCATCAGCAAAATCCAGATCATCCAACTGCTTAGTCAGAGTCCACTGGATTCCATTTCTGTTTGTGTGTTGTCGATGATCTCATAACCCAATCTATTGCCAGCAAGAAAAGAAATGGAGACAAGAGGCATCCCTGTCGCACTCCTGTTCTTATCCCAAATGGTTCTGTAAGCTGTCCTTCATGAAGAACTCTGCATGTCATGTCTTCATATGTTTTCTTTATTAAATTAATGATCTTCAGGGGAACTCCATAATGCCTCATCAATTTCCAAAGTGATTCTCTGTCTACACTGTCAAATGCCTTTTCATAGTCCACAAATCCGATGTATAGTGGTGAATTCCATTCCAGACTTTGTTCAACTATTATTCTCAAAGTGGCTATCTGGTCTGTACATGATCTGTTTTGTCGAAAACCTGCTTGTTCATCTCTCAATTTCTTGTCTATCGACTCTTTTAATCTCTCAAGGATAATCCTGTTTAATACTTTTCCTGGCACTGATAGTAACATTATTCCTCTATAATTTGTGCACTCTTGTAAATTTCCCTTCTTAGGCAACTTAACCAGATATCCTTCCTTCCATTCTGCTGGTATCTCTTCCTTTTCCCAGACTTTACCAAGTAATTTATATAACATCTCTGTAGCCGTGTCGATATCTGCTTTGATGGCCTCTGCTGGAATGCCATCAGGTCCAGAAGCTTTTCCATCTCTTAGAAGCTTTATGGCTTTCTTTATTTCTTCCTTCGTTGGTCTTTCACCGTTAATTTGTAGCTCTTCTTCTGCTCGCTGGATGTCCAGCGGGTTTTGTGGAGCTGGTCTATTGAGAAGGTCCCCAAAATATTCTGTCCACCTCTTCATTTGTTCTTGTATATTGCTGAGCAGTTTCCCATTCTTGTCTTTTATGAGACAACTTGTTTGCTTGTATTTCCCTGTTAACTTCTTTGTGCTGCTATACAGTTCTCTCATATTTCCTTTGGCTGCAGCATCTTCTGCCTCTCTTGCCAACTCCTCAATATACTTCCTCTTGTCTCTTTTGATACTTCTTTTTACTTCTTTGTTTGCTTCTGTGTACACTTCTTGAGCCTTGGCTTTGGAGCTTCTAGTTTTGCTTGTGTTTAACTCTGCTTTCTTGTTTTTCCTGTCTTTTATCTTATTGATGGTTTCTGTTGTTATCCATGCTTTTTGTTGTCTTTCCCTTTTCCCCAGTATTTCTTCACATGTCTCATTCCATACCGTTTTGACCTGCTGCCAATAGTCTTCTGTATTCTCTACATCTTCCAGCTGTTGTAGCACTTGGAATTTGTTGGATACTGTGACCGCAAATTTGTCTCTTGTTTCTTGATTTCTTAGCTGTCCTACATTAAATTGTTGTCTATAATTTTGCATTGTTGCATATCTCTTGAGTTTCATTTTTTATTTTGGCTATCAGAAGATGGTGATCTGATGCCACATCTGCTCCTCTATATACCTTTACATCCTGCAATGATGATCTAAACTTCTTCTTTATGCATATATGATCGATCTGATTTTCTGTTCTATGGTCTGGTGATATCCATGTTGCCTTGTGTATTCTCTTATGTGGAAACATGCTTCCTCCTATAGCCAGTTGATTTGAAGCACAGAAGTTTGCGAATAGTTCTCCATTTTCATTCATTACTCCTAGCCCATGTTTTCCCATGACTTCTTCAAATCCGGTGTTGACTGTACCTATCTTTGCATTCATGTCACCCATCAAAATTGTGATGTCTCTTCTTTTTACTTTATCCATAATTTCCTGTAGTTTAGTATAAAATGCTTCTTTCACAGACTCTTCTTTGTCATTAGTTGGTGCATAACATTGGATGACATTTACATGAATTTTCTTTTTAGCTGTTTTGAAAGTAGCTGTTATTATTCTGGGTCCAACAGCTTCCCATTCAATGAGTGCTTTCTGTGCTTCTTTAGATAACATAAGAGCTACCCCTTCACTGTGGTGTGAAGTTTCGTCTTCATGTCCTGAGGACAGCACCAATTCACCTGTGATGAGTTTCTTCCTGTCTACCCCCTTCCACTTTGTTTCACACATTCCCAGAACCTCGATTTTGTATTCCCTCATTTCTGCTGCTACTTGCGCCACTTTCCCTTGTTCGTTTAATGTCCGAACATTCCAGGTGCCAAATCTGGAAGTTCTCCTAGAAGAAAGAAGGTTAGTCAGCAACACAGACTCCTTTCGGCTTTCTCTGTGTTGCATCATACGCCTCCTCGCGAGAGGACCTTCCCCTGTCTTGGATGGCTGTGTTTTATTTCCTTTATTTGACTTGTCCATATTTGTTGAAGTTTTTTGTGGTTTAAATTTTTTTTTACAGGATGGGGTAACCGGCCCCATGCCCAACCCTCCTTAGTCGCCTTCTACGACATGCCTGGCAGGGGACAGTGTTACTATTCTTTGCTCCCCTTTCGGGCCCCGGTGACACACGGGTGATGTGGTGTCTAGTTCTCCTATTTATTTACTAACTGTTAATGATTGACTTCAGTATGTCAGGACTGGTTCTATATAACAATGAAGAACTCTGTTACTTCCATTGACAAAGATTTGTTGTATAAAATACTTTTCATTTTATGAAACGCTGCTTTTGCCGGGGTATTCTACTCTTCACCACTGAGATTTGTCTTCCATCCGATGTCATCCACCAGATTATGTCCTAGCTCATTTCATTATGCCATCTAGTCCATTCCTTTTCTTTAGACGTCAACATACATTTATATTTGAAGGTAGCGGTGGTTGCTGATTCATGCATTGATCAATGTGTTTTTAACATTTTTTATTTTTTTATTTTTTTTTTAAAAACAAATATTTTGATATGTCTAAAAATGCATTCAACTTACTTACTTACTTAGTCGTTCCCCTTCTACCGTGAGGTGTAGAGGTTTGGAAGAGAGAGCGCCAGACTATTCTATCGGCTGTCTTCCTCCTGGCCTGGTTCCATTCTAGTCCTCGGTCCTTCAAAGATTGTCTAATGTTGTCCTCCCAGCGGACTCTGGGTCGTCCTCGGGGTCTGGATCCTTGGCTCTTTGTTTCCCATGCTTGTCGTGGTAGCCGATCTTCTCCCATTCTGCAGACATTCTGCATTCAACTTGCTCACTTTTATTAAGGCATTGTGTAAACAAAAGTACACGAACATGAGTCAAATAAAAACAACCCACACATGTCAAGAGCGGTATGGCAGCTTGCGTACCCTGACAATCCCCAGAGCTATGCCAGTGGGAGTTTTACTCCTGGTAGGTTCAACCAAGCTGGACTGGTCTGTGTGGGTAGGGGTCAGACAAAAGCTGGTACCCTGTGTTACGGTAGATTAATTGGCATTGTCTGCTAGAGGTTAGCAGCATGCGATTTTAGGGGTTACAACGTTTAATGTAATGTAAAAAGTATTATTAGCCTAGTGAACGCTGTGACGTTTCAGCGTTGGTAGTCACGCACGGTGACCAAGTAACGGGACCCTTTTTCAAATGACCGTCAAACGGAGAAGACGTGTCTTTATATTCTTATAGTGTCGGGCAGGAAAGGCCACACGGTTATATTGTATTTTCTCATGGACATGGGTCAGTCCACTGTTGTGATGAAGAAAGATGAAGTTACAGGTTAGTAGTTGACTAAACCTTGTCGAGATGAATTAACAGTCCTCTTTAGTTAATACTAGTGCCAGACGCATAATCTCACTGTCGGTCGTTGGATTTACCAACCACGCGTGCATATAGTTATGTCGTTCTGCCTACAGTAGTTCAGATGTATGAGACAAGGACTGATTTGTAAAGGAATCATAGATGAAGTATGAACTGCAATTATTATGTATAATTCTTCATAATGACCATGTGTGAACTGTTCGTGTATGGAATTGATATATTAAATTTATATGGACTCAAGGAATGACTTATCAAGTCTCTGAACATTTTGGGAATTCAAATCATCATTATCATGGTCACAAGTTAATTTAAACCCACATTCGCGTACTTAACATCAAAGGCACGAAGCTCTAAATAAGATGAACTGTAAACCCAGATTACACGATTGACTATCAAGCTCTCAACAATCCGTTGAGCTAATTTTACCGAACCGCCTGTAAAAACTACTGGCCGCCCCTGCAACAACTGGTGGGCCATTGATGGGGAACGAAAGAAAGAATTAGTTGGCCATCGCTGAACGAAAGAAAAAAGGAAAAATTTTTTTTCTTGTTTACATACTTTTACCAACTGTTTACCATTACAAGAAAGTCACATGATGAGTAAAAACGACGTTCAACGCATGACTACGAAATGCCAATCTGACGTCACTACATCATGCGCAGATGCCACGCTCTGAAAGTACAACCGTCAACGCCTTCCAAGTTGATGAAGATTTACCTTATCAAGAAGACCGGACGATTGAATACGGTTGTCAACCAATCGAGAGCAAACAGTACTAGGCATTGATCTAGTCCGTTGGTAAACTTGACATCGCCGGAGCCTTTTAAAGATAAGTTTAGACTTAGGACGATTGTCCGTCATAAAACACAATACTAAGTCCATTTCGCTGTGCAGGCATGTCCTCGCTATTTATTATATATCTATGTCATATCTGTTTTTTCCGTTGATGTTGTCCCTTATTCGTGGGTATGGATGGGCGGCGGTTTGGAATGAATAACATGGCTCTGAGGATGCCGATATTCATTCTGAATGTTCCTTAAGGTCGTTAGTTAATTGCTTTTAACGAAGAACCCATCGACGACCTTCCGATGATTTTCGTTCGTTCGTAATTGCAATTAATTGACCTTGCATGTTAGATGTCCAGTCTAGTTATAATTGGGGTATTCTAGTGTATTTAGTTCTAATTTTTATTCAGTTTTGTAACAATGTTTGTAACCTATCGTGTTTTTTCTGACCTTACTATCATTCAGTTTATATTTTTTGTACAATCGTCAATGAGTCCATGTATACGTCACTAATTTTTGTGTACGCAGGTTAGTTTTCTATTCAGTTCATTCTTAATCTCTCACTTCCGTTTTATACCACTTAGTTATAAATGCATTTTTTATTGTGAAAATGTCTTGTCGTATGGTAATACTGTTCTGTAATCCTTGGTTAACACATTGTATTGTTTGTCTTCATTTCATCCTTTTATAATTTAATATTAATGCTATAATTTATTCATTAATAATAGTGTAGATGAATATGATTAAATTTTTATGACTTTTAAGGAGGAATTAGGGACTTTGCACATATTTGCAGTAGTGGTCCAAGAAATGGGCAATGCACTTTATAGCTCATGATTATGGCATAATATACCATGATTAATTATTATAACTTTATAACATATTAAGACATATTAAATGTTAATTAGTACATTTTCTCATTACTACATTGTAAACTTAATAACTATTAAGATTAAATAACCTAATTGTTTAGGGATAATACCCATAATTATTGAATACTAATATTAAGTGCATGATATAATTTCAGCACCTTATATAACTAACTATCATAACTATTTATGATAGATATTAGTTGATATATATAATATTTTTACAAAATATTATAGATTTGTGGAACTTATAAATAACAGTACAGGAATATTGCAATTTCTTATATTGATTATTCATTCGTTGAGTAATTAGAATTATCGACATAGATTCTAGTGGTGATTACTAAACATAAGTAATTGAATACTTAAATAAATCAACTTCAAGAATGCTTACCTTGGATCATTTCATTAAAATTGGAAAAGATTGTAACAAAAAGGGAGATGCACTCCTGGAATTTGCGGAACAACAACTTGCAAAATATAAGGCAGAGATGGAAGAACTTGAAAGAAAAGAGGCTGAAAGGAAAGCTATTGCTAAGGCAGAGATGGAAGAACTTGAAAGAAAAGAGGCTGAAAAGAAAGCTATTGCTAAGGCAGAGATGGAAGAACTTGAAAGAAAAGAGGCTGAAAAGAAAGCTATTGCTAAGGAAGAGGAAGAAAGAAAGGTGGCAAGAGATGAAATCCTACGGATTGAAGAAGAGAATAAATTGAAACGACAGGAAATCATACTGCAGCAAGAAATGGAATTGCAACGGCTTAAATTGGAAACAGCAAAACTTAATTCGCAGGGTGCTGCAGCAAGCCAAAATGATAATGCTCAATCGGGATCTTCTTCCAACCGACTTAAGGGCAATTATTACTTTAAGCTACCACCGTTCAAATTACACGTGGACGACCTATCATCATGGCTGGCGCGCTTTGAGGATATATGTAAGGTCAATAACCTTGACAAAACAGCATGGGCACTTAAACTCAAGGAATTTCTGGATGGCGAACCTGCAAGTGCAGCACAAAATATTGATCCGACATTAGCCACAGACTATGAGGCCATTAAGACTTTGTTATTACGTCGGTTCCATTTGAACGAAGAGGCATGTAGATTACGTTTCAAAAGTTTGTTGCCAGATAATAATAAAGATTTCACAGGTTTTATTGCTAACATACGCAATACTTTTAACAGATGGGTTGAACTGGCAGGTGTCAACAAATCTTACGACAAGTTAGTCGATTTGTTATTGAGGGATAAAGTGTTATCTTCTGTCAGCCCACCGTTCTTTGCTTATCTGCAAGAACGGAAACCAGAAACTATTGATGAGTTAGAAAAAATTTCTTTAAATTACTGCACCGCTCATCCGAATGCTAACATTTCTGGCTCGTTAATAAGAGAACCACTTCCTGTAGCCTCCAATATGGCATATCATAGTAATAACAAACCTAGAACACACAGTGTGGACAGAGGTAGGTTCAAGGGAAACTATGACATTAATTTTCATAAGGGACGTAATAGCTTTAACAATAACTTTAATAGAGGAAGACCACAAAACAGAAATTATTCACCTCAGTCCAGATACAACAGTAATCCACGTAACTCAAGTTATAATCGTTCATATAATGATAATAACGGTAACAATTGGAACAACAGCGATAATTATAACTCGAGACATCGAGATAACAGTTACAATAGAGGACAACGGAATAATTCAACTGATTATTCTCGTCATCGTTCTCATTCTCGTAGATCGACAAATTATAATCATAATACAGGGGCAGCCGTTACTACTGCTACAACCCCTGGGGTTCAGAGTTCACCTACTAATAACAAAATACAGTCCTCGTCTACTTGTTTTGCAATGAATTATAACGTGGCAAATAGTTGCCCAAAATGTAATCTTATATTTCAGAAGGCAAAAGAGACAGTTCTGAACTGCGGACACATTCTACCAGAAGTCAGTCTTGCATCCAATGATGGGACAGGCTCTCTGATTTTCAACAGAGGGATAGTTAATGGTTCAATGGTTTCTCTATTGAGAGATTCGGGGTCCACAACAATTGGAGTGCGGCAGTCTCTGGTACATCCTAGCTGTGCAACAGGGGAATATGTCCGGTGCATGACTTTTGGGGGAACTATTGAGTTTTACCCCACAGCTATTGTCCATGTTAATACACCTTTCTTTTCAGGACAAGTTAAGGTATGCATGCTTCAGAATCCAATTGCAGATCTGATGTTGGGACGCATCCATGGTAGTAAGGATTGTTCCCCACAGGAAATTGAGGAATGGGAATTAAATAATGTGCAATTTTATTGCAATGCTAACGCTGTCATTGCAACAGCTACATTACGAGCCAACAAAATAAATACATGTGGCTCAGTTTTCTCCAATTTCAGTCTAAGTACCATTTTGGAAATCGATGAGGAGAAGGATGAGACTCTCATACAGAAAAAAAAATGATACTAAACTACCAGCACATCCAGGGAAGATTATAGAATCATTTCGAGGCAGATATGCCTTTTCTCTAAAGAGTGCCGCCAAGTCGGAAGATAGATATTGGCGACAGGATCATATTAACAGTGATCTGGATAAAATTGTTGAAAATGGGAAAAGAAAAGATGTCCCAAACAAGGGTAATGATGGTGGAGTTCTTATGAACTTATCTAATAAAATTAGGACAAATAAATATGTCAATCATTATGAGACATCATCTCATAAGACTACCAGATCCAAAGGATTAAATAGAAGAACTATTTATCATGTTAGTGACACTGATCCCACTTACATTGGGAAGGGTGCATATTCTCGCACCGTGTTAGTGCGCAATCTGCCACAAGGTACCAGATGGCAGTCACTTAGTAATTTCTTTAATGACACGGCAGACGTTATGTTTGTACGGTTGTTGTCACCTACCAATGACAGGTATGGTGAAGCTATAGTTACATTTCGTAACAATAGAGATGCTCGAATGGTCATCGAGCGGGATAATGGTGCTTACTTTAACCACCATTGTCTACGGTTACAATTAGTACCTAATGCTGCGTCACGCAGATAACAGGTTATGGTAACACATTTTGTCTCATATCGTTGATGACTCAGCATAGTCAGTCATCATTTCTTTCCTTTATTGGTCATTTATGTTCTTGGGAATTAAATATTGTATATTTTCTATTACTGAACGCTTACAAGCTATTTTTCATGAACTAGATGACACTGTCGTACCTAGATGTCACTATTCTAATTTGTCTGTTATCCAGGAAGAAGAATCTTCTTTTCCTGAGGTACAGTTAGCTTTACCTGTACCTGTAGTACAGCCTAGTGAATCTTGGCGGGACGTAACCATCTCTTCGTCGGTTACACCGCAACAGCATCAACAGATTGCTGAACTTCTACAATCTTATCCAGATGTGTTGACCGACGTTCCAGGTCGCACATCAGTCATTAGTCATGACATCACTCTTAACGATGATACTCCAATTCGGGTACATCCATATTCTGTTCCTCTACACTTTCTTACTAAAACTACTAAGGAACTTGAACAGATGTTATCTTTAGGAATTATTGAAACTAGTAATTCCCCATTTTCTTCTCCATTAGTTATTGTCCGAAAGAAGGACAATAACATTAGACTATGCGTCGACTATAGAAAATTAAATGCACAAACGATAGTTGATAGCGAACCACATCCACTTCTCGACGACTTACTGCCACGTCTATCGACCGCAACGATATTCACTAAGATAGACTTAACTAAAGGTTATTGGCAGATACCACTAACCGAAAAAGCTAAATACTACACAGCGTTTTCCACTCCGCAAGGTCTATACCAGTGGAATGTTATGCCTTTTGGGCTTGTTAACGCTCCAGCTACCTTTGTTCGCATGATGCGACACATTTTTTCAGGTAGACCAGACATTATTACATACATAGACGACATATGCTTATTTAGTTCATCTTTTGAGGAACATTTTTTGGGTCTTGAAAACGTTTTGGACACATTAAGAAGGAACAATTTAACTGCTAAACCCACAAAATTACAAGTAGCATTTCATGAAATAACTTTTTTGGGTCACATTATTGGAGCAGGATATATCCGAACACTACCCAGTACGGTTTCTAAAATTTTAAACATTTCCGTTCCTCAAACGAAGAAACAGGTTAGAAGCTTGTTAGGTCTAGTCCAATATTACAGTAGATTCGTACCTAACTTGTCATCTATCACGGCTGTCTTGTCCTCATTATTAAAGAAGGACATGCCAGTGAAGGTGACATGGACTAGTGAGTGTAATAATGTTTTCCTTAATATTATTAACATATTTTCAAACCCACCAATCTTGAGACTAACTGATGCTTCCAAAAAGTTTATTCTCCGAACAGATGCGAGTAACTACGGAATTGGCGCATGTTTGCTCCAATATCATGACGACATCCTCCATCCAAACTTGTACGTCTCACGGAAACTGAAACCACCAGAAGTCAAATACTCAACTGTCGACCGCGAACTTTTAGCAGTGGTGTGGGCAATAACGAAGTTGGAAAAGTTCCTGCTGGGAGCCCCGTTCGTAGTACAGACAGACCAGAAAGCCGTAGCATCACTACGACGGGCGAATCATAAAAGTCCAAAGCTCACCAGATTCGCTATTCTCCTTCAACCTTTTGACTTCTCAATCGAGTACATCACAGGAGCAGATAACGTCCTGGCAGATACTCTATCTCGAAATCCTACTGATGTCGAGTCCTGAACTATATTAACGTCGTAGATACTTACTCAAAATAAATAGCACTATAATGGCTGTTCTATATAGACATGAACTATTGCCTACAATACAAGTATCTGCTTACTAAAGACTTTATATACGAAATGAATGAAATCAATTGACTCTATGTTCGTATTTACGCCAGAACTTTGCTTGATATCCTTTAATGATAAAACTATTGGACACATTTCCGTGCATCAAGTGAACATAATAGAAAACACTATCAAAGTAACTCAGTATGCGACATGAACTATTGATAATAACGTCGATACTTATGAACTGAAACACTTAAACATTTGTTTGTTAATTGGAATTCACAAGGATCAAGCCTACGTATGGATCATCTTATCCAACTTTAATTAATTTTAATTAAGTCGTTAAAATAATGGAAATTAAAATGAAAGTGAGATAAATATTTGAAAAAAAAAATGAAATTTGAAAAAAAAATTAAAGAAGAAAGAAAAAAATAAAAACTCACATGATTCTTAGATAATGTTATTGTATGTAACTATTATATTATATAGTTAATAATTATGTGGATACATCACATACTACATTATTGTTTAAATTGGTTAATTTAGATAGGTATTAACAACTTAATACTAAACTTAATTAATGTCCAACACACATAACTAAGTTAAATTTATACATTACTTTTTTTCTCTACTTTATTCTTCATTTATTTATTTCTCTCTTTAACATATCCTTTCATTTTTCTTACATTAGATTTTCAACAACTTTATTCTTATTCCACACTCAATATAATTAATTAGTTTAATTTTAACTCTTTAGATTAGTCTGACATGACATTTCATTGCGACATATTTTGAGTTAATTAATTATTTAATTAGATATCAACATTAGCCATTCTCTTTTAGTTTATATAAAATTTATGTATAACATTTAGGTATAATATGATCATTAATATATTAGATGACTGTTAGTTAGTCGACATGACCACGACATTGGTTCTAGACAGAACGTCATAGGCCATATGCCGCATTTTTGTTAAATTTTTTTTGATATTGTTAAATTTTTTGATATTCATTCAGATAGGTTTTTGAAAAAAAAATCTATCTAATAGATTTTTTTTTTCCCCGGTGGACAGGGAATTGTTACGGCAGATCAATTGCCATTGTCTGCTAGAGGTTAGCAGCATGCGACTTTAGGGGTCACAACGTTTAATGTAATGTAAAAGCACTATTAGCCTAGTGAACGCTGCGACGTTTCAGCGTTGGTAGCCACGCACGGTGACCAAGTAACGGGCCCCTTTTTCAAATGACCGTCAAACGGGGAAGACGTGTCGTTATATGCTTATGGTGTCGGGCAGGAAAGGCCACACGGTTATATTGTATTTTCTCATGGACAAGGGTCAGTCCACTGTTGTGATGAAGAAAGATGAAGTTACAGGTTAGTAGTTGACTAAACCTTGTCGAGATGAAAATTAACAGTCCTCTTTAGTTAATACTAGTGCCAGACGCATAATCTCACTGCCCCGAGCTCCCACTGTAGGTCCGTAACTAAGTGCTAGCAATGGATTTACCAACCACGAGTTAAATGCATATAGTTATGTCGTTCTGCCTACAGTAGTTCAGATGTATGAGACAGTGTCCTAGGACTGAGTTTTGTAAAGGAATCATAGATGAAAGTATGTAACTGCAATTATTATGTATAATTCTTCATGATGACCATGTGTGAACTGTTTCGATTGACCAAAAGGAAAGGTATGCCCATATCATGACCCTGGCATTGCAACAAGGATGAACCCAATTGATATATTAAATTTATATGGACTCAAGGAATGACTTATCAAGTCTCTGAACATTTTGGGAATTCAAATCATCATTATCATGGTCACAAGTTAATTTAAACCCACATTCGCGTACTTAACATCAAAGGCACGAAGCTCTAAATAAGATGAACTGTAAACCCAGATTACACGATTGACTATCAAGCTCTCAACAATCCGTTGAGCTAATTTTACCGAACCGCCTGTAAAAACTACTGGCCGCCCCTGCAACACCCTGGTCCTCCAGGTTGGGGGTTTTAGCATAGGGCTGACACCCCTGTCTATGTAAAAAAAACAATGAAGTTACGGAAACAACATCAAATGAACAAACTTTGCTGCGGGATGGACATTCGGAGTCTGTGGCTCGTATGACTGTCAGTGGTGAAAGCCGAAAGGAAGCCACTGACATGAAAACGGATGTCCTGACCGCAAAACAGGATACAAGAATAGGATTTTGGAATGTCAGGACAATGTACGAGACAGGTACACTAAGACAGGTCACGGCAGAAATGAGAAACTATAGGTTACACATCCTGGGGATAAGCGAGAGCAGATGGACAGGGGCAGGAAAAGTTAAAACAGCAACAGGAGAAACAGTACTTTACTCTGGAAGAGAGGATGGACAGCACAGTGAAGGCATAGCCATTATTCTACAGAAAGGGATAGAAAGGACATTACTGGAATGGAAACCCATCAACAACAGACTGATACGATTGAGATTGAGAGGGAGATTCACCAACACTACAATAATACAATGCTACGCACCAACGAATGATAGCGATGAGGAGGTCAAGGATGAATTCTATCAACAACTGCAGAAAGAAATGGAGGACACACCTAGATATGATCTTGTTATAGTAATGGGAGACCTCAATGCGAAAGTTGGTACACACAATACATATAATCAAAGAACAATGGGGAAATGCGGCAGCAGAATAGCAAACGAAAATGGGGATAAGCTAATAAGTTTCTGTAGCATTAACAACCTGGTCATTGGAGGAACACTTTTCCCACATAAGGAAATTCACAAGTTAACATGGGAATCACCAAATGGTCGGGACAGAAACCAGATAGACCACATCATGGTTAACGGTAGATGGAGACATGCATTACAAGATGTGAAGGTAAGAAGAGGTGCAGATGTGGGAAGCGATCACCATTTAGTAGTTGCAAAACTGAAAGTGAAACTAAGAAGGGCTGGACCAACTGTAACTACACAGAAAAGGTTTGACATCAGCAAATTGAAGGACCCCCTTACCAGAAAAGCTTTTGCGGCCGACATTAAGAAACGATATCAATTTGCCAAAAGCCAGGAAAAGACATTGACTGATGATATAGACCAGAATTTTTAACACCATTTCAACAATATATAAGGAAAGTAGCAAATCATGCTTAGGATTCCAGGAAAGGAAGAAGCAAGACTGGATAACACCAGAAACACTAAACACCATAAAGATGAGAAAGGAAATGAAAAGAAAGAAAACAGAAGCGAAGTCCCCCAGGTTAAAGCAACTATATAGCGAACAGTACAGTCAACTGGACAGGGAAGTTAAACGCCAAACCCGAGCCAACAAAAGGAATTTCCTAGACGACCTTGCAAAACAGGCAGAAGAGGCAGCACTGAGAAATGAACAAAGCACAGTATACAAAATAACTAAATTCATCAGCGGAAAACAAGGTGCAAACAATATTACATTAGTAAGAGATAAGCAAGGAAATCTCATCAAGACAGCAGAGGGACAGGAAACAAGATGGGCAGAGCACTTCAGAGAAACTCTGAACAAGGAAATACCAGAGACACAATTGAATGTTCCTGAGGCTGAAAACGATCTAGATGTAAATACAGACATTCCACGAAAAGAAGAAATCATCACAGCAATCAAAGGGTTAAAGAACGGTAAAGCTCCGGGCCATGATAACTTAAATGCAGAGCTATTTAAGACAGACCCTGAGCTAGCAGCAGAACTATTAGAACCACTATTTGCACAAATGTGGAAAACGGGGACAACACCATCAGAGTGGAACAAAGGAATAATTGTCAAATTGCCCAGGAAGGGAGATCTTTCAGACTGCAATAATTGGAGAGGAATCACTCTTCTCTCAGTTCCCAGCAAAATACTAGGCAGGATAATTATACAGAGAATTTCAAAGGCAGTAGACTACAAACTGAGGAAAGAACAAGCAGGATTTAGAAAGAACAGAAGATGTGTAGACCATATATTCACTCTCAGGAACATTATAGAGCAGTGCTCAGAATGGCAAAGACAGCTTTACATAAATTTTGTTGATTTTGAAAAGGCTTTTGACAGCATACATAGGGACAGTTTATGGAAAATGCTGAGGGCTTATGGAATTCCAAGCTGCATAGTGTCAATCATAAAAAGACCTCTATGCCAACTTTACGTGTAGTGTTGGGCAGAGCAACCTAACCTTCGAGGTGAAGACAGGAGTACGACAGGGATGCCCCTTATCAACCACTCTATTTTTAACAGTCATAGACTGGGTGATGCGCCAGACAACAGAGGGCAGTCCAAGAGGAATAAGATGGACTACATTTTCAACATTGGAAGATCTGGAATATGCAGATGACATTGCACTGCTGGCACATTCACATCAACACATCCAGGAAAAAACGGATAGACTTAATAAATTTAGCCAGCAGGTGGGCTTGAACATCAATTTAAAGAAGTCTGAGGTCATGACGCTCAATGTGAGCAACCCTGAGCCCATATCAGTAAGGAATCAGCAACTGGTACAGACAGATACCTTCACATACCTAGGAAGCATAGTAACACCAGACGGTGGGGCAGGCAAAGACATCAACATCAGAATGAATAAGGCAAGAACAGCCTTCTTTAGCCTAAATAACATCTGGAAGTCCTCCCAATACAGCACAAGCACAAAATTAAGATTATACCAGAGTTGCGTGCTTTCTGTGCTTCTCTATGGTGCGGAATGCTGGAGAGTCACAGAGAAGGAAATGTCAAAATTGTCCTCTTTTCACACAACATGCCTAAGAAAAATTCACCGAATCTTTTGGCCGAATACCATCACCAACCAAGATCTGCTTACTCGTAGCAAACAAGAGGACATGCATACCATCATAGCTGGCAGACGCTGGAGCTGGGTTGGTCATGTCCTCAGAAGAGACCCCGATGCCATCACAAGAACAGCTATGCTTTGGACCCCTGAAGGAAAGCGAAAGAGAGGCCGACCAAAAACAACTTGGCGGAGGACTGTGGAGGCTGAGATGCAAAGAATGAACCAGAGTTGGGGCACTGTACGAAGGATGGCCACCGACCGTGCAAAGTGGAATCAATTTGTTGTTGCCCTACAAGACGCCACTAGGCGTGATGGCCACTGACTGCTTTGACGGTCGGTGGTTAAGGATCGAAGAAGAAGAAGACACATGTCAAGGTATGTTGGTGGCTTTGTTGTTTAACTAAGGCTGCTGAGCTTTTTGCTCTTTAGCAGCCAATACCAAGTTGAAGACTCCTTGGTATTATCTACACTGTAGATCTAGGCTTTTCCTGTGACTTTTCTGCCATTCCAAGACATGTTGAGTTGAAGTCATGAGCTCCAGTTTCTCCAGCTTGACTCCCATTAAATGGATCATCACATCTGGTCCCAAGCTAAGAGGAAGAAGCGCATGGCATACTGTGCATTCTCCGCCATCCAAGGGGGTTCTCAAATATGCAGAGCTAAAATACTGTGCTCTGGTTCTGGGCTCTCCCAAGAAATTGTCATGTTGTACACAGAGCCACTTCTCAGTTCCTCCTGCTTAACATGGGTGCACAGTGAGATCCTCTTGCATGCAGCCAATCAGGTAAAACCCAGAGTTAGTCTGGAGTCAACTAACTCCTCCAAGCTCAGTGTGCAATACTGGGTTCTCAACAAGTTTCACCACAGGGGGAATCCCTGGAAGTGTGCAAATGATTTCAAGAGTCCATGAGGGTGTAATTAACCTCACAGACAAAGGTTCACTTCCACATTTATATAATGTAGCATTGTGCTTAGCTGGTGGTCATATAAGGATCACTCCAGATATGCCTCCATGCATACATTGGTGGCTTTTGTGGTTAGAGTGGTTATCTTCCAGGCACAGCTTTTGCATTTGCTTTTCGGCAGAGGTACATTTATTTTTTAAAAAAAAATAGTCATCTGTCTTCAATGTTTGTGAATTGACTTTTGTTAATTATAGTTTTCCAAGTGTCTGTATATGTTGATTGGGTTACTTGCTCTGTGCAGGGCAAAAGGTGGAATTGAAATGGAAAAGAAGAAATTGAATACAGGAGAAATGGTGCTATCCTGAGACAGAAATCACACACCATAGTTCTTTGCCATGATTTTTTTGATGGGTTACTTTCTAGTTTCTGATATAATGTTGACCTTTCACCCTGTACTCCTCCGTAGGCCACATGTGAAAATGGGTCCAAAATTACTGCTTACTGCCTGGAGTGTGACCAAGGTCAAGGTGACGGGAGATTCTATGAGGTCTTCTTAGGTTTACAACGGCAGTTCCGAGTCACTCATCTCAATGCTTCCACTAGATATGTATTCCGTCTCATGGCTATTAACTCTTTAGGGAAAAGGTGGGTATATGGTGTTTAATGTGTTTTTGCGAGGATGAAAATATTTTTTGTTTATTGTACTATTTGTTATCACTTGTTTTAATTGTAAATCTTTTTTTTTTTTTTTACGTTTTTAAAAAATAATTCCATGCTTCTTTTTTCCTTTCCTTTTCACATGTTTTTAATTGTACTCCTTTTCACACATTTTTACTGTTCTCATTTTTCACATATTTTTATTTCACTTCTTCTCACATATTTTAATTGTACTTCTTCTATTTACATGTTTTTATTGTACTTAATTTCCACATTATTTTATTCTACTCCATCCACCTGTTTATTGTACTTCTTCTTTTCACATTTTTGTATTGTACTTCTTTTCACATGTTTTATTGTACTTTTCACATGTTTTTATTGTACTTCTTCTTTTCACATGTTTTTATTGTACTATTTTTCACATGTTTATATTGTACTTCTTTTCACATGTTTATATTGTACTACTTTTCACATGTTTTTATTGTACTTCTTCTTTTCACATGTTTTTATTGTACTTCTTCTTTACAAATGTTTTTTTTTTAACTTTTTCTTTTCACATGCTTTAATTGAACATGTTTTTTTTCACGTTTTATTGAATTTTTTTCTGTTCACATATTTTTATTGAATATTTTCTTTTCATGTTTTTATTATTTTTTTTTATTTTCACATGTTTTTATCAAAGGTTTTTCTTTTCACATGTTTTTATTGAATCTTTTTCCTTTTCACATGTTTTTATAGAACTTTTCTCTTTTCACATGTTTTTGTTAGTGTAATTTTTCTTTTCGCAGGTTTTTATTGAACCTTTTATTTTCCAATGTTTTTATTGAATTTTTTCTTTTCCCACAAATTTATTGTACTTCTTATTTCTTCTCAGGTATTGTTTTGCTAATACTTTTATTTCACATGCATTCATTGCACTTTCTCTGTTCCTGTCTGCAGCTCTTTCAGTGAGGAGGTGGCTTTCTTTACAAGTGGGTCGGTGCCATCCCAGCCGGACCCTCCAATGTTGTCAGAGCAGTTTGTTTATGCCCTGACCATCTCCTGGATACGGCGACCTAGTGATGATGAGTTTCTCCTTCAGATGGAAGACGAGACTACGGTAATATTCTTCTCTTCAAACTCTTGCATGTCCTTCTTGTTATCACTTGAAAAGGTCTTAATCTCAGACCTTTAGCAATAGTGAATGCAGTCAGCAACCCATAGCTTGACTGCTTGCATCAGGATCAGCGAACCAGAGCTGATCAAGACCGTACTCCACCTCCACGTGGTGGTCCTGGAAACAGTCTGCAGCAGTGCAGTCTGGCTGAGCGAGTACGGATCGAAATGGGAAGGCAAACCCGGTCCCAAAAAATGCCGTGCAGAAGTCGGATGTGTCGACCGAAAGGTGCAGATATCACAGCTTAGGCGTAAACAGACACAACGCAACCACCGTCCTTTTCAGGGCTAACGAGGAAGAAGAAGAAGACCTAAGGGTCTTTTATATTTGGACATGCGCCCTAATATAACCGACTAGGTTGAACGGGACGCGCCTCGCCAAAACGAGGCAAAACTTTATTTAAAAAAAAAAGGTAGTCCCATTGCAGATACTACCACAGAGGAATGAAGTGTTAGAGAGTTCACCATATTAGGTCCAGTTGTTTTTATGAAGTAGGGTGACTAGTTCCCTTCCTCGCTACCTTTTGCCTTCCCTAACTCCAGAGCAGAGTCAGGTGCTGATTTACATTTAGGTTAGCTGTTTTTACCCATTTATAACTGGGTTAACTGTTTCGAACCAGGTACTCGTAGTTTGCTTTATGATGGTGATTCCTGGAAGAACTTCTACGGAGATACCAACAGCCGCAAGCTGACCTCTGCTTTCTCTGAACATATTCAAGTTGACGTCTGAAAGTGAACGAAGAAGAAGAAGAACCAGATATCTTTGCCGCAGTAGGTCAGCGTTCTAACCACTCTGCCAATCAAATACTCATCACTTAAGAATCACAAAACAATCATCATCATCATTATGTCTCCTGTTGCTGCTGACGGAGCATGAAGCTACAGCTGGGAATGGTTCCCTTACAGAAAGCCTGCATCAAGTATTCATGTTCTGTTGCTGTGGTGATTTCTGTGGCAATGCTTTTGACCTAGTGAGGTTGCCAGCGGCGATGTACAACCTGATTATTAATTGCCTTTTATAACATGCCTGAGGGAGCAGTGATTCCATTTGTTTCTTTGTCTCCATGGTAACAATACGAGGCATACAAATATGCGTATAAGTACTTAACGTTAGAGCAGTTGCTTCTCAGGCCAAAGTGGCTAGTTTCAAAACCAGGCTGTGTCACTCTCCAGTAGACCCAGCTGTAAAGAAAAAAATGGGTACTTGACCCTGCTGTGAGTTTGGAAAGGCAAAAGCAGCTCTAGCTATCCCAGCTAACACACTGTTAGCTCACTCGCTCACACCTAAAACACAAGAACAGTGACGATACCTCTCTGTGCCAAACATCACGCATAACGCATTGACACCAGTGAACACAACAAGCTCACTACCCTACCCACAGTATTCTCATTTACTACTATTACACAACAGAAGGTAACTGGTCACCCCCACCTCATAAAGCTGGACTTAATATATTGAAGTCTCTAACACTTCACTCTCCTGTGACATTATCTGGTATAAAACTATTTTTGCTTTTTTAATAAATTTTTTTAAACAATGTGTATAATCATACCCAGCTGTAAATGGGTACCTGCCTCTTTGAGTTAGGGAAGGAAAAGGCAGCGAGGAAGGGAACTAAGCTGTACCTAGTATGGTGGTCTCTAACACTTCATTCCCCTACAGCAGTATCTGCTATGGGACTATCTTTACCTTTTTATACAGTAAAGTACAGGAACCAGACAAGTGCCAGTGGAACAAGAGATGACAGGAACCAGACAAGTGCCAGTGGAACAAGAGATGACAGGAACCAGACAAGTGCCAGTGGAACAAGAGATGACAGGAACCAGACAAGTGCCAGTACAACAAGAGATGACAGGAACCAGACAAGTGCCAGTAGAACAAGAGATGACAGGAACCAGACAAGTGCCAGTGGAACAAGAGATGACAGGAACCAGACAAGTGCCAGTACAACAAGAGATGACAGGAACCAGACAAGTGCCAGTAGAACAAGAGATGACAGGAACCAGACAAGTGCCAGTAGAACAAGAGATGACAGGAACCAGACAAGTGCCAGTGGAACAAGAGATGACAGGAACCAGACAAGTGCCAGTAGAACAAGAGATGAGAAGTTGAGACTGGTGTTGTATTGAATACACATTGAGGTCACTTGTTGATAGCAATACCAGTCTTTGTTCTGGAATTTCCAGGGTCACAGGAAGAGGGGGAGACCAATGAGCACTTGAAGAAGAGACCTGGGGACATAAATTGATATAATGAAGACATGAAATGTACTTTTTAGTTTTGGTGAAGCTAATGTACTTTTTAGTTTTGGTGAAGTTAATGTACTTTTTTAGTTTTGGTGAAGTTAATGTACTTTTTAGTTTTGGTGAAGTTAATGTACTTTTTAGTTTTGAAGTCTTCTTCTTCGTTCGCCCTGAAAAGGACGGTGGTTGCGTTGTGTCTGTTTACAACGTAGCTGTGATATCTGCACCTTTCGGTCGACACATCCAACTTCTGCACGGCATTTTTTAGGACCGGGTTTGCCTTCCCATTGCGATCCGTGCTCGCTCAGCCAGCCTGCATTGCTGCATATTGTTTCCAGGACCACCACGTGGAGGTGGAGCACGGTCTTGACCAGCTCTGGTTCGCTGGTCCTGACGCAGGCAGTCAAGCTATGAGTCACTGACTGCGTTCTCTATTGCTGCGTCTTGAGGTCCCTAGTTTTGAAGTGAAGTTAATGTACTTTTTAGTTTTGAAGTGAAGTGAATGTACTTTTTCATTTCAGAGTGAATGTACTTTTTAGTTTCAGAGTGAATGTACTTTTTAGTTTCAGAGGGAAAGGAATGTACTTTTTAGTTTCAGAGTGAAAGGTATGCGCTTTTTAGTTTCAGAGTGATGTGAATGTACTCTTGTTTTAGAGTAAATGTATTTTTTAGTTTCAGAGTGAAGTGAATGTACTTTTTAGTTTCAGAGTGAAGTGAATGTACTTTTTAGTTTCAGAGTGAAAGGTTTGCATTTTTTAGTTTCAGAGTGATGTGAATGTACTCTTTAGTTTCAGAGTGAAGTGAATGCACTTTTTAGTTTCAGAGTGAAGTAAATGTACTTTTTAGTTTCAGAGTGAAGTGAATGTACTTTTTAGTTTCAGAGTGAAAGGTTTGTACTTTTTAGTTTCAGAGTGAAAGGTTTGTACTTCATAGTAAAAGAATGTGAAACTAGCTGTGTGCACTCTTGTTATACTCTTCAGGGTCATGGTTTTATTACAGTCTACAATGGTCCAAATTTGTCATACGTGGTCAGAAGTCTGAGAAGAAACACTGAGTACAGGTTTAGGGTAAGTCTCATAAGTTCATATACTGTTAATGATGTGATTGTAGTCCAAGAAAGTATGACATATTCAGAGCTGTGTGTATGGTTACTGGTGTTGTATGGTTACTGGTGTTGTATGGTTACTGGTGTAGTATGGTTAGTTGAGAAAGTAGGGCTGACTAGACTCATGTACTGTTATTATCATGATTGTTGTTAAGAAAGTCATGCTTATATACTAGAGTATATTAGTGTGTGTGCGCGCAGTCGTGCTTGTGCGTACACTGAGTTCCTGTGAAACAGAAATCAAGACGAGACTAGGAATGACCCCAGCTACATTCAACAACATGAGACAGATCATCTAAACAACTAACACACAAATTCAAAGTGAGAATCATCAGATGTGATATATCCATTCTTCATTATTGTATGGTTGAGAATCATGGTTTGGTTTGGTTTTAAGGACTATCTTCATTGCACGCGGACAACTCCATCAGTGCTCCGATCTCCTTTCTTAGATCACACAAGAAGGATCTCAGCACAGTGCACGAACTCTGTAGCACCGGCGAGAATCCCAATGTGTGTGTATAGAAATCACACATTCTATAAATATTTTTGTGGTGGGTTAGTTTCTTATTTTTAAATATTGAAACATGGACAATGAGTAATCAGTTAGAAGAAAGAATGGAGGCTCTCGAGATGTAGGTATATAGAAGAATGGGGCGCATCTCACGGAAAGAGAAGAAAACAAATAAAGAAGCCCCTAGAAAAGATTGGAAGGAAATGAAAAATAATGGAGATGTTCAAAGTTACCACAAAAATATTTTGGCCATTTAAAAATCCCTTACTGAAGAAAAAGTTCAAGGCAAACATGCTAGAGGAAGACTATAAGTGGGAAGATAACAAGAAGAGATCGGCAGGAAAGAGTCTACCAAAGTGTACCATTAACACGAGAGGCTGAGAACGTTGGAGAGCCATTACAGTCAACCTTCAAAATAAATATGGCAGCTCATGATGGTGATGCTGTTACTGATGTAATGTTGTTAAGTGCTTTAAAAAGCATTTTGTGTTATTTTATTTCTTAATTGAATGAATGAATATGTCTGCTTTGTGGGGCCACCACAGCAGCCTGCCCCCATGCAGGAAGTCTGTGCTATGGTACTTGATGTTCATGTGATTTGTTAGAGGCTATCACAATCATTATTAGGGCTAGGATTTTAATGACCTAAACATTGCTAGAAAGTGACCTATAAAAATACATTTATGACCAAAAAAAACTCCCATAAAGCCCGATAAAATACAAAAAAATTACCTAAAAACACAACTTTCTTTTAAAGGTTCAAGTAATGTTGTAACCACTTTCTTGTTAAAGTACATCCATTTTAACATAATGTCGAAAATTTCAGTTGCTTCTGATCATAAATAAAGTTTTTATCACAATTGGAAATTTGTTGGCACATTTTAAAAAAAAAGCACACAAGAAATGAAAATAAACTATATACATTGTCAATTTTCCTGTCATTGTTATAATGAAACTATTTTGCCTCATGGTGTTTGACAAAGCAGTCATTTGTGTGCAGGTATGGATGATTTGTTATTTTGTATGGATGGATGAATAGTTTAAAATGTAGTCTATGAAAGCCACATATTCATGTATTCACACACATACCATACTTAAACATACAACTTCTTATAAGTGTATAATCTTATGCCGTATCACTAGTTAAAAAAACTGTAGTCTGAGTCTGGCTTCTAAAATTTCTGGAGTCAGAAAATGTTGTGGCCGACTCCACAACCCTGGTTTTGATAGTCTTTAATCTTTCCAGTTGTCACAAGTCCTCAATCTTTCTACTTGTCAATCTTTCTACTTGTCACAACATTTTTCCAACCCTCTTTACTTTTAATGTGATAATTGTAGCTGTGTATAAAGCCACTGACTCAGTTAAAATTGGAACCCATATCTTTTCAGCTTTGTGCCAAGAATGAGGAAGGCCAGAGCAAATGGAGTGAATTAGTTTGTTACAGGACGCAGCCTGAACGACCACAGCCTCCTAGTAAACCTCAGATCAAGGGAAAGATTAACCCTTACTCATTTCGCATTACATGGGGTAAGTCTATTCAGTCAACTTCAGCGTCTAAAGATGAATTCTTAGTGGAAGAATCAGTCCTTCTACCAGCGCATCAACCAGGGTGTTGATGGTTGCACAACCTCTAGATCAGGTGCTTCTTTAACTAAAGGGTATATGTACACCCTGGGGGTGCGAGACATGTCAGATATTTTAGAAAGCAAACCATCATAAACACAATATAATACTTACTTACTTAGTCGTTCCCCTTCTATCCTGGGGTGTAAAGGTTTGCCAGAGAGAACGCCATACTATCCTATCGGCTGACTTCCTCCTGGCCTGACTTCAATCTAGTCCTCAGTCCTTCAGAAATTGTCTGATGTTTTCTCCCAGTGAACTCTGGGTCATCCTGGAGGTCTGGGTCCCTGGCTGTTGATTTTCCACATTTGTCTTACTTACTTACTTAGTCGTTCCCCTTCTACCGTGAGGTGTAGAGGTTTGGAAGAGAGAGCGCCAGACCATTCTATCAGCTGTCTTCTTCCTGGCCTGGTTCCATTCTAGTCCTCGGTCCTTCAAAGATTGTCTAATGTTGTCCTCCCAGCGGACTCTGGGTCGTCCTGGAGGTCTGGATCCCTGGCTCTTTGTTTCCCATGCTTGTCGTGGTAGCCGATCTTCTCCCATTCTGCAGACATGGCCAAACCATCTTAGTTGGGACTGTTCTATTTGGGTCTGCAGCGGATGGGATTTTAGGCCTTGACGGATCGTCTGGTTGCGGACCATGTCTCTTCTTGTTACTTCAACCACTTTCCTCAGATACCTCATTTCTGAGGTTTGGATCTGGCTTTTGTGGGTTGTAGTCATTGCCCACGACTCGCATCCATATGTCAAGACTGGGACATAGGTGGAGCGGTATACAGCCATCTTCGTTTTCTTACCAACCTCTTTCTTGCTGAGGAATCCACGATTTATGGCCTGAAAAAGTCTCCCAGCCGCTGCTTTTCGAGTGGCCAACGCTTCTTTGATGCCTCCCTTTCGGTCTATAATAGCTCCGAGATATTTAAAGTGGTCGACCTGCTCCAGGACCTGTTCTCCCAACTTAATCTGATGTTTTCTTTCTTCTCGTGATATCACCATGGATTTTGTTTTAGAGCTGCTTATGACCATCCCTCTCTTCTCCAGCTCTTCCTTCCAGACTTGCAGGTTGGATTGGAGATGTGCCTCTGATTTAGCAATCAGGGCAACATCATCAGCAAATGCCAGCTCCGAAATATAGACCTGTCTCATCTTCCAGTACCCCACTGAATACTTTCTTGTTCTCTCCTTACATGCCTTGATGACATCGTCCATAAGGAGTATGAAGAGGTAAAGTGATAGGATATCACCTTGTCTTACACCAGTGGTGGTCCTGAACTCTTCTGACTTATGGTTTGCTGTCCTCACATAATTTCTGCAAGACTTGTAGAAGCTCTGTATAGCATGAATCAGAGGTGCTGGAATATTCTTCCTTGCCAAACAGTCCCAAAGTTTGCTCCAGGGGACCCTGTCAAATGCCTTTTCCAGATCTATGAAACAAAGATGGATCTCACTCTTATACTCAAGGGCCTTTTCACTCAGCTGTCTGAGTGTGAAGATTAGGTCTTGAGTACTTCGGTTTGCTCGGAATCCGCACTGGACCTCATCCAATTGTGGCTCAGCTAGGCGTCGGAGTCTCTGCTCTAGGATTCTAGAGTAGATTTTACCAGGGACACTGAGAAGGGATATGCCTCTCCACATTTGTCATGGTAGCCGATCTTCTCCCATTCTGCAGGCATGGCCAAACCATCGTAATTGGGACTGTTCTACTCGGGTCTGCAAGGGCTGGGTTTTGAGGCCACGACGTTTCTTTTGGTGCGGACTATATTTCTTCTTGTTATTTTAACCACCTTCCTCAGATACCTCATTTCTGAGGTTTGGAGCTGGCTTTTGTGGGTTGTAGTCATTGCCCAACTCAATTACAGGAAACGATAGATTAAGCTCAATCTGTACTTAAATTGTGTATACACAATATAATACACAGAACTCAAATGTATTGGTACAAAATAGAGGATTGACAGCATGAATTTAATGAATATATTGTACTTAAAATATTAAGCGTCTTCAGAGTTTTAATACTGGTAAGGGTTATATTTTTAAAAATTATGTTCTTTATTTCAACAACTGCATGCCAAAAACAACTTGGCGGAGAACTGTGGAGGCTGAGATAAAAGAATGAACCAGACCTGGGGCACTGCCCGAAGAATGTCTGCCGACCGAGCAAAGTGGAAGCAGTTTGTTGCTGCCCTACACGACGCCACCAGGCGTGATCGCCACTGACTGTTTTGACAGTCGGCGGCTAAGGATGAAAGAAGAAGATGACAAAATGTTCAGAAGCACAACTGGGTGCAGGCTTCCTGGGGGGTTGGGGGGATTGTCAGCAGTGGTGCCTCCATACTTCCTTATGGGGAAAATACATTTTCCTGCACTTACTCTTGCAGCGGTTATTTTTGTGGCAATTTGTTTAACATGGTAAGGTTGCCAGCCTCATGCACAAACGTATATTAGTTGTCTTGTATGATGGAGCATAGGCCTTCAACAAACTTATACCAAGTCTTCCTGTCCCGTGCCATCTGCTCAATGTCTTCTTCATGTCTGTCTCAGGTTCTCTTCTCCATGTGTTCCTTAGCCTTCCTCTACTTCTTTTGCCCTGGGAATTACAGAACAAGGACTGCCTGGTAACGCTATCAACAGAATTCCTTAGTGTGTGTCCTATCCATCTCCAGCGTTTTCTTCTCATTGTGTGTTACCAGGGCCTAAATAAGGGGAGTAAAGAAAATTAACACTGCTCTCTACCATGCATGTCATGAAAAGCGACTTATGATGGTTGGGCACGGAGGCCAATTACCTCATGCTGTAGACAATTTTAAACCATAAAAACTTTGAGATGCCGGCGTTGCATGATGATGATATATGTTGTTGTTGTTTAACTCGGGCTGCTGAGCTTCTTGCTCTTTTGCCGCCAATACCAAGTTGAAGACTCTTTAGTATTATCTACGCTGTAGATGTACATGCCTAAGAAATATTCTCCGAATCTTTTGGCCGAATACCATCACCCACCAAGATCTGCTTACTCGAAGCAAGCAAGAGGACATGCACACCATCATAGCTGGCAGACGCTGGAGCTGGGTTGGCCATGTCCTCAAAAGAGACCCCGATGCCATCACAAGAACAGCAATGCTATGGACCCCTGAAGGAAAATGAAAGAGAGGCCGACCAAAAACAACTTGGCGGAGGACTGTGGAGGCTGAGATGCAAAGAATGAACCAGAGTTGGGGCACTGTACGAAGGATGGCCACCGACCGAGCAAAGTGGAATCAATTTGTTGTTGCCCTACAAGACGCCACCAGCCGTGATGGCCACTGACTGCTTTGACGGTCGGCGGCTAAGGATCAAAGAAGAAGAAGACACTGCAGATGTAGGCTTTTCCTGTTGCTTTTCTGCCATTCTGAAATGTGTTGAGTTGAAGTCATGAGCTCCAGTTTCTCCAGCTTGGCTTGCATTTAAAGGATCATCACATCTGGTCCCATGCCAGGAGGAAGAAGTGTGTGTCATACTGTGGATTTCCCACCATCCAAAGGTGCTCTCCAAATATGCAGAACTAAAATAATGCGTTCTGGTTCTGGGCTCTTCCAAGGAATTGTCACATCCTACACAGAGCCACTTCTCAGCTTCTCCTGCCTATCATGGGGTCCATAGTGAGACTCTCCTGCTTGCAGCCAACCAGGTAATAGATAGTTATGCCTGGGGCTCAAGTGACTCCTCCAAGCTTAGTGTTCAATGCTGGGTTCTCAACAAGTTTCACCTCAGGGGGAATCCCTGGAAGTGTGTGGATGATTTCAAGAGTCAATGAGGGTGTAATTAACCTCACAGAAAGAGGTTCACTGCACATATGTATACTATAGCATTGTGCATAGCTGGTGGTCATATAAAGGTGATTCTAGATCTGCTTCCCTGCATATGATGATATATATATATATATATATATATATATATATATATATAATACCTTACATTATGACTGTGGTTGTTATTTTTTATTGTGACAACGATTGTGATCCATGTTTATCCTTGTATTTCTCAGATCCACCACAAGACTCTGGTGGCACGGAGATAACAAAATATATTGTGGAGTTAGATGATGGCCAAGGTAAGACACCAACTTTTCCATCAGTGCTGATCTCACATTTCTCAATCTTGTAAACATAAACATGCAGTTAAGTTTTGACCTAAACAATGTCAAAGAATTTGAAAACTTGCAAGATAGGGGCATTCCGTTACTAAATTTAATCTGGAGCTTTTTATCTAAGAAGGTCAAAGACTTTGTCTTCTGTTTTTTTTTTTTCCTCAAGTTCTATGTCTTGTATCAAAGGCGATCATGTCTCTTCACAACTTCCAGTCTCCATTTCTATTTATTAATTCTATTATTGACTTCTGTCCATGCCATGATGTCAAACTGTCCAATATGTTCTCTCTTTGTTGTCCTCATGTCTCTTCTTCCTTCAATCTTTTCTGTCGTCTTCTTTCACCTTTCAACTTCTATAGGAGCAAAAGCCTTCATCAAACGTCTGCCAAGTCTTCCTGTCCCGTGCCGTCTGCTCAAGGTCTTTCCATGTCTTCACCCTCTTCATGTCTGTCTCCAGTTTTCTTTTCCACATGGTCTTTGGCCTTCCTGTACCTCTCATAGACAGAGGTTCACTGCACATATGTATACTATAGCATTGTGCATAGCTGGTGGTCATATAAGGATGACTCTAGATATGCTTCCCTGCATATGTAGGGACCGAAGATGCAGCAAAAGTGATGAATGCAGTCAGTGACCCATAGCTCGACTGCTTGTGTCAGGGTCAGCGAACCAGAGCTGACCAAGACCCTACTCCACCTCCTGGAAACAGGCTGCATCACTGCAGTCTGGCTGAGAGAATAGGGATCGAAGAGGGAAGGCAAACCCGGTCCCAAAAAATGCAGTGCTGAAGACGGATATTTTAACCAAAAGGCTCAAATATCGCAGCTTTGCTGTAAACAGACACAACACAACCAACGTCCTTTTCAGGACGAACGAAGAAGAAAAAGAAGTATGTCTCTTACCCAGGGTATTCCATAACAGGGATTGTAATCTTTCCTGTAGTTCAACTCGTATATTTTCTTTTCATAACATGGCTAAAGATAGGGGACTGCTTCTGTCTACTGTGAGTCATAAGCTTAATGTGCACATTGGCCTATTTCTGGACATCCTCAGTACTGTTCATTTTTTTTTTTAATTTGATAATGGGAAATATCCTGTTCAGCCTCTGATGTGTTATAATTAGGATATATATTGTTTTTCTAACAAACAAAAAATGAGATAAAACAAAACAAAATCAAACAAAAACACCAAAGGCCAGGTGTTTCAAGTTAGATATTTAATTGACTTTCACTTGCCATATGTTTTATAAGAACATCATCAGTCTTGCACCTTACCAATTAATATATATTAACTTTTGTTCTAGTTAAATACTGTTTGTTCTAGTTAAATACTGTTTGTTCTAGAAAAATACTGTTTGACTATATTATGCAGTTTCCTAGGTCTGTCTATTCTCAACACCTCTTCTATATTTATAGGTAAATTTGATGCCTGCTAATAATCTAATATTGGGATTCCCATTCGTTCATACCTCTTACATTTAAACAAGAAATGTTCTATATTATTGTCTTGAAGATATCCTGCACAGTAAGGTTCTTCTATTCTGACATAGCCTTTTCCCATCTGTAGTCTAAGAAGTTTCTTATTGCTGGAAATTTTCAATTCCTTAGATACCTGATTGCTGTTAATGGTATTTCGTATAATGGTTAAAATTTTCTAGAAACTGTTTTAGGAAGTGATTATCTCTTGTACCTTTTTTTTGTGCTCCTTCATGAGCATCAGGACACAACTAGTTTCTAATCCTGCAGAAAGCCAATGCCAGAGCCTGTGCACTGGTTGTGTCTGAATGACTTCGATTTACCACGACAAGGTTGTGAGCCAACTGCGCACTACTGCTGTAGTCGCCTTCTATGACCTGCTTATGAATCTGCGTATTTATTCATTTGTATAAGATAGTAAGCGTCTGATTGACAGAGTGATTAGAGCTCTGGTCTCTTGTGGCAAAGTGCTGGGTTCAAACTATGGTACTGACACGCTTCAGTCTACCAAGCTGTAAATGGGTACCTGACTTTGAGTTAGGGAAGGAAAAGACAGTGAGGAAGGGAATCGGTCACCCCACCTTGAGTCTGGACCTACTATGGTGAAGTCTCTAACACTTCACTCACCTACTACCAGTATCTACTATATGACTACCTTGACCTTTCTTTGTTTATATGATAGTAGAAAACACAGTATCAGGTGTTAATATTCTATCTTTTAGCAGTTGCCTGTTTGTTATTGAATATTGTGCCTGCCTTTTTAGTAAACATTTAGTTCGAGAAGAGTTTATAAAAGATACAAATTCTAGCCATGTAGTTTGATGTTTTTGTTACAATTTCTCTTCTTGTTTTGATTATTCTTACAGAAGGAGGTAAACGACGTTGTTTGTTGTGTTGTTGTTGTATGCTTTATGTGTTTTTCTTTGTTGTAGCTATAAGTAGTTAGTACTGAAATGTTCAAATGTATCCAAGCAGTTGTTATATGTCTGTTATTAGACAATTTTTCTGTTATTACACAGATGTTTCTGGTATTAGACAGTATTTCTTTTATTAGACAAGATTTCTGTTATTACACATATGTTTCTGGTATTAGACAGTATTTCTGTTATTAGACAAGATTTCTGTTATTACACAGATGTTTCTGGTATTAGACAGTATTTCTTTTATTAGACAAGATTTCTGTTATTACACAGATGTTTCTGGTATTAGACAGTATTTCTGTCATTAGACAAGATTTCTGTTATTACCCAGATGTTTCTGGTATTAAACAGTATTTCTGTTATTAGGCAAGATTTCTGTTATTATACAATAATTCAGTTATTAGACAGTATGTATGTTATCAGATAATAATTCTGTTATTAGACAGTATGTCAGTTATTGGGCAATATTTCTGTTATTACACAATATTTCTGTTATTAGGCAATATTTCTGTTATTACACAATATTTCTGCTATTAGACAATAATTCTGTTATTATACAATATTTCTGTTATTAGGCAATAATTCTGTTATTATACAATATTTCTGTTATTAGACAATAATTCTGTTATGATACAGTATTTCTGTTATTAGACAATGTTTCAGTTAGTACGCAATATTTATGTTATTAGACAACTATTTCTGTTATTAGACAAATGCATACCTGTCAACCTCCTGAGACAAAAATCTGTATGCCGGACCAAAAAAATCCTTACAAACACCCAAAAATCCTTACGCAAAATATATTAATAAATTATACGCAATACAGTGTTAAAATGAGAAATGACATATACAAATCTATTAGCATTTGAATTATTGTGATATAAAACATGCTAATTGTCTCATGCTGTTCTTTACATATAAAAAACTTAGTGATCATGATGTACACTATTCTTTCGATGTACAGTGTTTTGTATTATAATCAACACATGCACTTTTAGCACTTTGCAGAATTGCATTTGTGGGCTTAAAGTCTGCACAGCATGTATCAATGTTAATCTTACACTGTAAAATAGAAGTGTGTCCGCATTCATGGACCTCCTGCAAATAAAACTTCAGCCCTTATAATGCCACCCTCTTCCTGCTTTGGCTGAGCAAAAAAGGTCTTAATAGATGCTCCCTTCTGCATTGCAAACATTTGTTCATGCAATTTCGATTTAAAATGTACTTTCAGATCATATAATCCTGAAGCTACTACTTTAATATCTTTGCTGCATAATCTACAAAAAGCATGGGATGATCCTAACTTGGATGCATCTACAATGCCAGGGAAGAGTTTAACCCATTCGACTTGAAACTTACCATGACCTGCAAGCTTTTGTTTCTTTGAATTAGGCTCAGCCATCATTCAGTGGATGAAATATTTCAACTAATAATATTTGTAGACGAAGAGAATGAATAAAAAATACAACGAACAAAGCAAACGGCTAACAGCAAAAAAAAAATAAATAATAATAAACAAAATTATGAACAGAATATCAAATCTAGGAAGAAAAAACGTACCACAAAAATTTACAAAATTATTATTTACAAGTTGGTAGCCTAGACCAGCGATAACAGATTGCCACTTTATTAAAAATTAAAGCAGCTAATCTCGAGCGCTGGAATAAAGTAGGCCTACTCAACGCAAACAAACTTTTTTTTTTTTTCAAGTTATGTAAGGCCTACATAGAATATTATGACACTTTATCGGAAATATATTGAAGGGCAAGATATCAAATCTAGGAAGAAAAAACGTACCACCAAAAATTTACAAAATTATTATTTACGAGTTGGTAGCCTAGACCTGTGATAACACTTTGCCACTTTATTAAAAAATAAAGCAGCGAATCTCGAGAGCTGGCGTAAAGTAGGACTACTCAACGCAAACAAACTTTTTTTTTTCTAGTTATGTAGGGCCTACACAGAATATTATGACAATTTATCGGAAATACATTGAGGGGCAAGATGTAGGCCTAACTGGAAAGATTAAGGCAGCGATTAAATTGCAACAAAGCAAAACAACAGCAATATTTAATAAGTTATAAGTACTTAGCTTTTTTAAACAAAATGGCGTCGAAGTGTGGTGGCAAGCAAGCGTCGTCGTTGATAACAGGTAACTTTAAAAATACATCATGTCACGCTGAAAACCGAAAGCGTTTGAGGCCGAATTCAAGGTGTTTGCCGAATTCTTGGGTATAAAAGGATTTGATTGGTTGCTGGAAGAGACCCCAGTTTAAAAACGAACGCCGAGATTTCCGGAATTAAAAATAAAAAAATTGGTTTAAAAAAAACCTGCGCTAGGAAATATTTTCTGATTTAAAATTTAAAAAAACTTGGGTTGGAAAATATTTTTAGAATTAAAAAAAAAAAAAAAAAAATTTTTTTTTTTTTTTTTTTTTTTTTTTGGGAGGGGGGAAAAATCCGTACAACGAGTCTGTACGGCCGTACACTGCTAAAAGTATCAAAAATCCGTACATTGTACGAAAAATTCGTACAAGTTGACAGGTATGCAAATGTTTATGTTATTAGACAGTTTCTTTTATTAGACAATATTTATGTTATTAGACAAATGTTTATGTTATTAGACAAATGTTTATGTTATTAGACAATATTTCTGTTATTAGAATATTTCTGTTATTAGACAGATGTTTTGTTATCGGACTTATCTGACATTTTGATTAATGACCTAGCTGAAGATCATTGTTAAGAATTTGCCTCTTACATAGTTCTAAAGTTCAGTTGAATAGACCAGTTTAGATCAGTGTAGAGAAACTGCTTGTTTGTCCACTTTATTTTAAAGTTCATCTTAATAGACCAGTTCTAGATCAGTGAAGAGAAATTACTTGTTTGTCCACTTTATTTTAAAGTTCAGCTTAATAGACCATTTCTAGATCAGTGAAGAGAAACTGCTTGTTTGTCTTCTTTATTGTAAAGTTCAGCTTAATAGACCAGTTCTAGATCAGTGTAGAGAAACTGCTTGTTTGTCTACTTTATTGTAAAGTTCAGCTTAATAGACCAGTTTTAGATCAGTGTAGAGAAACTGCTTATTTGTCTACCTTATTGTAAAGTTCAGCTTAATAGACCAGTTCTAGATCTGTGTAGAGAAATGCTTGTTTGTCTACTTTATTGTAAAGTTCAGCTTAATAGACCAGTTTTAGATCAGTGTAGAGAAACTGCTTGTTTGTCTACCTTATTGTAAAGTTCAGCTTAATAGACCAGTTCTAGATCAGTGTAGAGAAACTGCTTGTTTGCCTATTTTATTGTAAAGTTCAGCTTAATTGACCAGTTCTAGATCAGTGTAGAGAAACTGCTTGTTTGCCTATTTTATTGTAAAGTTCAGCTTAATAGACCAGTTCTAGATCAGTGTAGAGAAACTGCTTGTTTGTCTACTTTATTGTAAAGTTCAGCTTAATAGACCAGATTTAGATCAGTGTAGAGAAACTGCTTATTTGTCTACTTTATTGTAAAGTTCAGCTTAATAGACCAGTTTTAGATCTATGTAGAGAAACTGCTTGTTTGTCTACTTTATTGTAAAGTTTAGCTTAATAGACCAGTTCTAGATCAGTGTAGAGAAACTGCTTGTTTGTCTACTTTATTGTAAAGTTCAACTTAATAGACCAGTTTTAGATCAGTGTAGAGAAACTGCTTGTTTGTCTACCTTATTGTAAAGTTCAGCTTAATAGACCAGTTTTAGATCAGTGCAGAAAAACAGCTTGTTTGTCTACTTTATTGTAAAGTTCAGCTTAATAGACCAATTTTAGATCAGTGTAGAGAAACAGCTTGTTTGTCTACTTTATTGTAAAGTTCAGCTTAATAGACCAGTTTTAGATCTGTGTAGAGAAACTGCTTATTTGTCTACTTTATTGTAAAGTTCAGCTTAATAGACCAGTTTTAGATCAGTGTAGAGAAACAGCTTGTTTGTCTACTTTATTGTAAAGTTCAGCTTAATAGACCAGTTCTAGATCAGTGTAGAGAAATTGTTGTGTAGTTCCCTTGGGGCACCTGAAGAGACAGAAAATAATGGAAATACAACCATGTTGTACAAGTGAATATGAAGCTGACAACCTGATCATGTAAAACAGTTTGCCCAAAAACCACCTGCAGGAGCATGTCAGTGTTTGGTGCAGGCTTCCTACTGGATGTAGTGGTGGTTCCATGCTCCATAAGGAGCACAAAGGAAAGTGATGATGATTTAGAAATTACATGTGTTTCCAGTTCATCATGAGACATTAGATCAGTGTTGAGACCATGTGTTTCCAGTTCATCATGAGACATTAGATCAGTGTTGAGACCATGTGTTTCCAGTTCATCATGAGACATTAGATCAGTGTTGAGACCATGTGTTTCCAGTTCGTCATGAGACATTAGATCAGTGTTGAGACCATGTGTTTCCAGTTCATCATGAGACATTAGATCAGTGTTGAGACCATGTGTTTCCAGTTCATCATGAGACATTAGATCAGTGTTGAGACCATGTGTTTCCAGTTCATCATGAGACATTAGATCAGTGTTGAGACCATGTGTTTCCAGTTCATCATGAGACATTAGATCAGTGTTGAGACCATGTGTTTCCAGTTCATCATGAGACATTAGATCAGTGTTGAGACCATGTGTTTCCAGTTCATCATGAGACATTAGATCAGTGTTGAGACCATGTGTTTCCAGTTCATCATGAGACATTAGATCAGTGTTGAGACCATGTGTTTCCAGTTCATCATGAGACATTAGATCAGTGTTGAGACCATGTGTTTCCAGTTGAACCAGACATTAGATCAGTGTTGAGACCATGTGTTTCCAGTTCATCATGAGACATTAGATCAGTGTTGAAACCATGTGTTTCCAGTTGATCCAGACATTAGATCAGTGTTGAGACCATGTGTTTCCAGTTGATCCAGACATTAGATCAGTGTTGAGACCATGTGTTTCCAATTGATCCAGACATTAGATCAGTGTTGAGATCATGTGTTTCCAGTTCATCATGAGACATTAGATCAGTGTTGAGACCATGTGTTTCCAGTTGATCCAGACATTATATCAGTGTTGAGACCATGTGTTTCCAGTTCATCCGGACATTAGATCAGTGTTGAGACCATGTGTTTCCAGTTCGTCCGGACATTAGATCAGTGTTGAGACCATGTGTTTCCAGTTCGTCTGGACATTAGATCAGTGTTGAGACCATGTGTTTCCAGTTGATCCAGACATTAGATCAGTTTTGAGACCATGTGTTTCCAGTTCGTCCGGACATTAGATCAGTGTTGAGACCATGTGTTTCCAGTTCATCCGGACATTAGATCAGTGTTGAGAAATTTGTATGTTTCTACATCCTTTTTTAAATTAATATAATGTGCCACTTTTAAGTCAGTATCAACACAAAGTGCCGTTTTATTGTTCCTAAAGTTCAGCTTAATAGACCAGTTTTAGAATGAAGGAGATCGACATTAGACAGCTAAAATATGTTAGCCATGTAAAAAGACAGAACACGTTACTGAAGACCAAAATGGAAGGCAGAGTTGAAGGCAAACGTGCAAGACAAAGACAGCGCTATAAGTGGGAAGATAACATCAAGAGATGGACAGGAATCAGAATATACCATCAAGACAAGAGACCGAAGACGTTGGAGATCAATTCCTGCCGACCTTCGTTGTGATGGTAGCTGATGATGATGATGAGATTACTGTTTGGAAACTGGATGTATTTCAAGTTCTTCTGGAAATTTATCTTATTAAACCAGTTTTGATCAACGTTTTGAAAAATTGCATATTTTATCACTTCCTTCTTAATCACTGCTGATACAGCTTAAAGGATGGAGAGGTAGGTAGTACAGTTAAAGTCAAAATTGGACAATAATGAAAATTGGGATTAGATCAGTGTTGAGACCATGATCTATGTTCTAATAATTTATATTTTTCTAAATATTAATATGTCAAAATTATTTATCAGAACACATTTCAAATAAGTGTATTTTAATTTTGCTAATTGTATTTTCTTAAGAAATTGTGCTTTTCCTTTGAAGAAAACCATGACTGTCTTGGAATCTTGTTTTTGTGTTACCAATTTTTTTATAACTTGCTCATTTCTTAGTCAGTCAACATGAGACTTAGTACATGTACTTTCCACTGGAGAATAAAACTTTTTCAGAATCGATGTCTGATATCTTATTACAATTTTAATTTATTGCACATAATGTTGAAAACTTTTGAAAAATAAAATATGTTACTATTTTTAGATAATAACTTTAAAGTTCTGTATCTCAGCACCTACTAAAGATATCAAAAATCGAATCTGATGAAAGTTTTAAAATATAACTATGAGCTTCTGTTTTAACTTTGGTGGTCATAACTCAATAAATAAAAAATCTTAGAGGATTTAGATACCCGATTAAAATCTTCAGTATGGCCACCATTTCCATGACAATGAATGGCATTATACCATCAAATGTGTGTTGGTATGCAAAGCTATTACAGTTGTAAGTTAGTCCTGTGCACTCGAATGGCAATCCTGCAGTTATTTCTGAAAATAGCCTTTCACTGGAGCTCCACCCCTTCCTTTAATGAAACAGTGTTAAGAAATTGCTAGTTGTTCTACATTCTGCTCAAGATTAGTTGTAATGTAGAAAACCGTGCAACTTTTTTTGTTTGAATGTGTTAAAATGTTTTATTTCTTATGTGTATGTGTTTTATTAGTTTATCACCTGATTGTACCTGTTTTTTTTTTTTTCTGTACAAGATTTTAAATCTCTTTCTTCTTCCTTACCCCACCTGCCCTCAAGAGTTTTTTAAGTTTTATTTGTTTCACATTTTCATGATTGTTGTGTACATGTCTGTTAATGAACATGCATCCATATCTGGTTATGTAACATTCTTCAAGTACCATGCCCAGTGGCGTAGCAGATCATGTCTCTCCACAACTTCCTGTCTCCTGTACAATTTATGGATTCTGTTGTTGACCTCCTTGCATGCCACGATGTCAAACTGTCCAGTATTTGTTCTCTTTGTCTTCCCCTATCTCTTTTTCCTTCAGTCTTATCTGTTGTTACGATATATTCCAGCTTTCCTCTTCTCATAACATGCTAAAAAAAGTGGATTGCTTCTTTCCAACTTAGAAATATTTTTCCTTTGTGCATTGGCCTCTTTCAGGACTGTTATACTTTTACAATGTTGGGATTTTACTTTGTTTTATTGCATTTGTTTTGTTTATTATTATTTTAAAAAATAATATTGAAAATGCATGTATAGGATAAATGAATTGAGTATGGGAGACGAGAGAAAGGATGGGCAGAATGTCAGACAGGTCTGCGTGCCCAATTCTACACCATTTGAAGATAAAGTTTGTATGTTCGTACGTTCGTTCTATCTGATTCTGCTCTTGAGTTAGGGAGAGCAAATAAAAACACAAGCGTTCCTACTCACTCAATAGCAGACTGTTCAAATATTTCAGGAGTTCTGATTCTATACTACCCTAATGTGATCATACTCGAATTGTTGTCTGATTTACCGTATAGATGTTTTGGATTTGTTTGTTTGGGTTTTTTATTTTTTTATTTTTTTTATTACGTTCTTGTTTGCTTAAACAAATACTTTATTTTGATTATGATTGGGTAATGTCATTGTATGCTGTTGTATAACCTTTATAATGTTTTATGCCTTTAAATTAATGCTTAAAGTAACGTGGGAATGAAGGGGTATAGTATGCAAGATTAGTGAGAATGGAAGGGCAGAATGTTAGACGGGCCTGCGCGCCCAATTCTTAACCCTTTGAAAATAAAGTTCGTTCGTTCATCCTTATTACTCTTTTGTAAACATGTCTCATAAAAGTTGGGTCTGTTTATCTTTGATATTGTGTTAAATATCGTCGAACACTCCCCGAGAACTACATGATGTCAACTCCACATGATAAGAGTAGAAAATTATGCAGTCCATTCCCAGGCAAGCTTCGTAAATTTTATTTTCCTGTAGTTTTTTTTTTTTTTTCTGGCAAAGAAAGAATAGGACTACTGTATCCCCAGGGATGTTGTTATTAACCAGGTGACTAACCAGGTGACTAACCAGGCTGGTGACCTCATCTTGTAAAACTGTTTCAGAAAGCACCCCTGGAAGAGCCTGTGACTGCTTGGTGTACGATTCATGCAAGAAAACCAGCAGCAGTGGTGGCTGTATGCTTCCTAAGTGGCAGATAAGGCAATGAATTAATAATGTTTTTTGTTCTTTTCTTTACCACTTTCATCTAATATACAAATGTCACTTTTCTGTCTTGTCCCTCAGGTTATGACACAGTTTATGAGGGCTCCGAGCGGGAACACCTGTTTGATCATTTAATTCCAGGCCATGTTTACCATATTCGTGTTGCCTGCTGCAGTGTAGGGGGAAGAAGTGATGTAAGTACATTGCCAACAGCTGCTGCTTGTATCTTACAGGCATTTGTACGTTTTTAATTATTGCTGTTCAGAATCGATATCATTTCACTGCGGGCAAATAGATGCTCAGTCTCCATCAGCAAATGTCAAAGGGTATGAATACTAACTGTCCCCATGTTGTCTGCACACCTGACCCATCCTCTCATACATCCATCTTTGCTAGTTTTATGCTTGATGCCAAACTCCAGCAGCCTGAGTAGTGTTGATTTGTCTATGGCAATGTCGGTCTGTAACAGGTAATCACTTATTGTCCTTATTATCACTCCCTTATCCATATCCAGTGTCCCCACTATAGGTGCTTACGAGGCTAATTTGTCAGCTCTTTCACTGCCACACACCTTGCATGACCAGGACAGTATATGCACACCAGTTCTTGAAGGGTTGAAGCCGCAATGAAAGTTTTCTGCTCAATGTTGTTGCCATCCACATTAAAGCTTGGATCGAAAGTCTAATACAATATCTGCCTTGATTAATGCAGCTTCAGCCAGCCATCTCAGGGCTGCAGTAACTGCCTCTGTCTCCATTCTCAAGCTGGAGGTTGTTGTCAAATGAGATCCACTGTTCTGTGATGATTCTTCTCCCTTTACCCTAGCTGAGAAGCCCCATCCTATTTTCTCGCCACAGAGAACAGACCTATCAGTGACTACTATAGTTTCTTCATCCCCAGTATGATCATTTATCAGCTGATTAATTTTGTAGTGCCTTCGTCAACCTTGTTCACATATACCATCAGTCATTATGTCAAAAAGGCCTGCAGAAAAAAAGTGGCAAACGATCGGTACTGAAAGATTAACCTTTTGGAAGAACTGAGTCATAGAATGGAACAAAGAAGCTTTGCTATAGAGAGTCACCAAATGCCTCAAGAATTGCTTATAAAAGAAAGACAAATATGTATCAAGAAACTTAGTTTTCATGATGTATTTTATGAAGTGACTTCAAAACAAACCTCTGCGGGTACATGTATAGCATCTACATCTGAACCCCAGCCTTCAATCCTGGTGTGAATACTCTATCAACTACATCTTCCCCAAACTGTCAGGATATGTTCTCTAATGGTGATGCCATGTAATTGGTGTGAATCAGTTCAGCTTAGTAAATATATATTTTCTTTTTTCTGTTGTTTTATTTACTGTATTGCCTGGCCACCTCAATTTTGGAAGAGCCCCCTCTATCTGGTAACTGTCAGGTCCCAAGCATGCAGGATAAATGGCCCCATACTTAGGTGTTTGTGTGCATGCCAGCGTGTGTGAGCACACACACACACTCTAGAACTCTGATTATCTTAATCATTTTGTGCCAGTAATCTAAATTTAGGATAATTTATTCAGGAAAAATGAGCACTCATATCCATGAAAAACATTTAATTAATTAGTCTTCATTAAACATTAGAGCTTTCTCACATAAAATGGGCCTTGAAACATGTCCAGAGGATCTTTTTAGCATGAACAATTTATACATTGATTCTTCTCTGTCACTGTCAGCCTTTTTCATTGTTTTTTTTAGATCTACCGTCTTCACTTTCAAATACAGAAATTTGTGTGTGTGTGTGTGTGTATGCCCACTATTACTCGAGGCGAAATCTCAGGTTAGTATGTCTAACCTGAGACTGATTTTTACGTGAGTGTCCCTTTTTTTCTTGTTCAGAGACAGGTGTCCCTCGCCATTCAGGCAGATACTCGCCGATTTCGGAGGTACCCATTAGAGCTGGGTCGGCTCAGGAGCCGCCAGTCCCTGGTCGACGACACCCCTTCAAATGTTCTCGCCAGGGCTCGAGTTAATCCAGTCCAAATCTCGGTCGACGAAAAATCTTCAAATGTCCTCGCCCAGGTTTGATCCTGGGTCACCCGGGCCGTTTGGTAACCACTACACTAGCGCGGCTCCCTAATACAGAAATGAACTGAAGAATTAACTTTCTATCCCTTTCAGTGTCAGAAACTGTGTCCACCCAAACACCATATCTTTCAGCGATTTTCTTTCCTGATTCTCTTTTTTTTTTTTTTAACCAATTTCTTATTTTCACTTTGTCCTGCATTGTCAGAGCAGTATGTTTTAATTTACTCAACAATGTAAATTTTGTAACATCTTCAAAATTAGAAAGGGTTTAAAAATTAAACTGAACGCAACACTAACCGCATTGCAATATAGCTGGGAACAGACTGGAATGAACTTGAATAACAACTATGTGGGTTGACTAGCGCTTACGTCACAGACTTGCTTATTAGTTTCCTTGATATCAGTGATTCAGTTAATTGGCATTTCAGATATTCAATCATTAATTTTCCTCTGTGCTCCTTCTGGAGCATGGAGCCACTACTACAGTTGACCCCTTTGCAGGAAGTCTGCACACAGCAGTCACATGCTCTTGTTGTCGTGGTTTTTGTGGCAACGTGTTTTTCATGATGAGGTTTCCAGACCCCCATGCTGAGATCCACTTTTCTGCGATCACATGCTTGGTTTGTGGTAGTCCTATTTCTTTGTCTCTGAGACACACCCCTCCCTTCATCCCCGAACTACATGGGCAGTTAAGGTATTTTGAGTTTGGATAATCTGATTTGTACCAAATAAGCAAATAAATATTTGCATTTTGTGCAGATAATCTTGCTTTATCGCTGGAGTATGTAAACTCCAGTTTTAATGCCCGAACTGACAGCACATGAAATTATTTATAATGCATCTGTCGTATTATTTTTTTAAATCTAGTTCTCAGACAGCTGTGTTGCTACAACATTGCCAGTAGCACCTTCTCAGTGTCAGGTACCCAAACTTCAGGGAAAGCCCAAAGCTACATCCTTGCATCTGCGGTGGGGTAAGTCCTGGCATGGTATGACAAAATCATCCTTTCTCTTTTTGTGGTCTTCATTTCTCTCAGACTATACTTACTCAACCATTCCTTCTATGTGTTAATTCTTTTCTTGTTTATTGTTTATGCTTTCATCGATCGAGGTTATCTTGTCCTACTTCGTCACTCACCATATGGTCCCAGACCGCTTGACCTGTTTTACAGCCACATTGATGTGTTTGTGTGATTACTCGCTGACCAGACTGATTGAGAGTCCACATTTAGCGAGATTCTTATTGTTACACCAGACACAATTGAGAGATAACAGAGTAATCTTTATTACCTCAGACACCATGGGGCGAAAACCCAGACGTTTGTTGGGGAAGGTAGATAACAACCGTTGATTCGTGGCCAATTTCACTGGGATGTCAGAAGATGACAATGTTGTTAAAGTTTAAGGGCAGGAAATGATATAATACTTCCGGCAGATTGACTTTGTTGTAATAATCAACTACGAAAAAGTAACATCTTGAAGGAGATTATCAGTGACAAGACCTTATATGATCATAGAATTTGAATATATCATTTAAAGGTCAGTATCATATGTTGTTATTTAGTAATGTTCTACAGGAGTGGGTGAAGGATAAACCCCACTAATATCAGACGCTTTGATAATGGTCGGTTTGGCATGAAAATACTAAGATAGACTGCTCCTGATTGAATCTCTCCTCAACGAAGCAACATAGGTGTGTGGGCGAAAATTTCACTATAATCTACAGCGTTGTAAGTCTATTGCACTCATTTCCAATTTCATCAAGGAGAAATCATAGACAGCCAGGAACACAAAATATTAGGACCCCAATATAAGGACAGGTCATAGGACTGGAAGTGAATTCTAAGATTAGAAGGGAGTAACTCCAGAGTCATCACTTTATGCCTCAAGTTCTAGGATCCTACTTCAAGTGCACCCAGATAGACACCTAACCCACATTAAAAGACGGCATCCTAAATCAGTTGCCGATAATATTGCTACGTTTCCTGTGCAAAAGGTCTCTGTTCACCCGATAATCAGGGTAATATGTAATATGTACATTTTATCGTTCTATATTTGCATTTTGACGTGTAATTTGCCTGTGGATCCACTGTTGCATATGAGGCTGGCAACCTCATCACTGCAAATAACTTGACACATGAACCATCACTGTGAGAGCTGGTTGACTGCTTCAAGCGGGTTTCCTCACAAGGAACCAACAGCAGAGGTGGCCCCAGGCTCCATAGAGAGCAGGGAGTGGATGATGATATCATGGTGTATATATTTATTATACTAACACTTTAGAAAGTTTTATATGTATGTTTATGTATATTTCAGTTGTCGCCTTCCGCTGTCCAAAAGCACTTTCATCCGACTCACTGGGTCTAAAATTAATGCTCAGGGAGGGTAAACATTCTGAGGAAGATGAAGTGGTGGATGGAAGCGGAGGTCGCCTGATGCTCATATCAGGAGACCCAATACTCAAAAGAGGCATTTGTTTCCCTCTTAGTTTGTGGTACAAGTTGCCAGCAGTCGACGCTAGACACCAACATCAGACAGGTCTTGAACATGCTTGCAGCCTTTGTAGTTACCCAAGCCTTACTGCATGGGATGTGCTACTGCCACCATATTTGACTATTGAAGAGAAGGACCAGTCCAAGGCACCTGTGGGAACCAACTAAGTACCATAACAGCGCAGCCAATGGACACATGCAGTTTTTTTTTCTAAAAAATATCCACCTACAATTTAGATCGTCCAGGGAGGAAAACATCAGTGCTTTATTTGTTGGACCACTATTGGAGAGCAGGGGAGACAGTACTGTCACACTTGAATTGTCTTTTAAGTACCTAGGGGTCATAGACCTTCATTTAGTTATCTCCAAGCCTCTCTGTCTCAGATCTCCAAGCCTCTCTGTCTCAGATCTACAAGCCTCTCTGTCTCACTTTCCCATGTCATTCTCATTCATTACTCCCTCAGCTCCCCAAAGAGCATAGGCCCTCAGCAGATGTATGCCAGGTTTTCCTCTCTGTTGCCGTCTGCTCAAGGTCTTTCCTTATCTTCTTTATCCCTTTCGTCTACTTCTGTGACCTCTGATTTTGGCATCCTTTACTTTTGTGACCTCTGACATGACATCTTCTATTTTTATGACCTTTGACTTTGTCATCATCTACTTTTATGACCTACTTTATCATCCATTTTTTAATGATTTCTGATGGAACATCCTAATTCACATGTTTTGTTCCTGAATTATTGACCTATGATTGATTAGCCAAGTTTTCTTTGATAATTTTTATGCCCTTGATTGCCTCATTCAGGATACCCTGATTATGATGGAGGAGCACAGGTTACATCCTTTACTGCTCAAATGATCTCTCCGGACAATACGGCGCGAGAAGTGTACAAAGGTCATGATAGGGACTGTATCGTTACTGGTCTTTTACCAGGGAGGCCATATTTATTTCAAGTTCGAGCTTTCAACCGAGCCGGGGTGAGTTTTTTTCACAAAAATTGTCATTTTCTAAATATAAAGTTCATTATAGAATTTGCTTATAAATTTGTTCACTGCAGGCTGGTTGAAAAGTTACTATTTTAAAATTTTCTTCACCCTAACTAATTTGTATGAAAAAAATGTATAGCTTTCAGCTCAATACCCTTTAGCTCCCCAAGGAGCATAGGCCTTCAACAAACACATGCCAAGTCTTCCTGTCCCGTACCATCCGCTCACGTTCTCTCCATGTTTTCCTCGTCATTTTCAGTTCTGTTTCCAGTTCTCTTCTCCTTGTGTTTTTTTTTTTTGTCTACCTCTGCCTCTCTCTCCCTGGGGGTTTCACGATAAGTACTGCCTCGTAATGCTATCAACAGGCTTTCTCAGGGTGTGTCCTATCCATCGCCAGCATCTTCTTCTCATCTCTTGTTCCACTGGCACTTGTCTGGTTCTTGTCATCAGTTCCATATTGGTGATTGTGTCATATCCCTTGAATCCTTCTATTCTATGCAAGCACCCTTTTATGAATAGAAAGTTGCGAGACAAGTAATGAGCCACCTCGAAAATGCACACATCCTTCCTGGTATCCTGGGTAGCTATAGGCCCGTGAAAGCAACATGGGAAAATGCTGGATCAGTTGTGTATGATGTCTGTGAGGGATTCCGGGGGTAAACGAGAAGCTGTTGCTGTAGCAATTGATCTAGAGGATGCTTATAACAGTGTGAGCATTGAAATGTTAATGAACTGTGTAATGACTTATGGTGTTATGCTTGGCTAACAAGATGGATAGCAGCTGAATCAGTTGCATTTCGCTTGGGAATATGGACATCAGAACCAATGCACATTTGCGTGGGACTACTCCAGGGTTAGCTACCATCACCAAGGTGTACGCGAGATACCTCGTGACGAGGCGGTACATGCTTTGATTACTGTCAATTAGATCCAGATATGTGATGGTCCAGTCAAAAGCCTATATGCGAATAACCACAGACAAAAGGCACCTCCTGCATAGAAACATAGCTGGCATTAAGGGAGCAATAATAAAGCGGGGAATGTCATGGATGGCACAGGCAGAGGCAACGATTAAGCAGGTGACCACAGTTGACTATATATTCAAAGGGCAAGAGTGGACTAACTACCAACAAGTCATTATCAGCCTTGGTAGAGAGTGTAAGTTGGCCAATGGGAGGGCAGATCTGGAAATTGATCAACTGATAAATGATCATGCTGGGAATGATGATGCCATTGTGTATACTGATGGGTCTATACTCAGTGGTGAGAAATCAAAGTTGGGCTTCTCTGCTAGAGTAAAGGGCAGAATTTGTCGCTGAACATAAAGGTGCTTACATCATAACAGCCTCTAGCATGAGAATGGAGGCTATAACTGCAGCCATAAGGTGGCTGTCTGAAACTTCATTAACAAGGGCAGTTACTGTATCAGACTCACAATCCATGCTTTGGAAGGTCCAAAGTGGGTGGCTCCAGCATGAATGGAAAACCTCCTTAGAAGCCTCAAATCTTTAGGAACTGGTGTAGATCTACTGTCCTGGTTATGCAGGGCTATGCTGCAATGAAAGATCTGACAGACTAGCTTCAAGAGCACCCATAGAAGGTGCATTGTACATGGATAAGAGAGAAATACTGAATGCAATTAATAATTGCCTATTAGAGAATGACACTGCAATTGATGAAACATGAAGGCTGAGACTGCTGGAATTAGGCATCAAACGTGAGACCAGCACTGATGGACGTATGAGAGGATGCATCCTTCGTGTATACAACCAGTGCACAACAGGAACAAATAACGTTCATACCCTTTGACATGTGCTGAGGGAGACTGAGCACCTATGGGTTTGCGCAGAGTGCAGTAATGTCAATTCTGATCAACAATAGCAATACCACATTTATGAATGTCTGTAGTGTTTTTGTTTGGGCTGTTGTTGTTTTTTTTTGTTGTTCTCAGTGTTTCAGAACCATACAGTAGGGCTGACTTGACATTTGAGCTGAATATTCTCATTTTTATGTTGGGCTTGATTTTTCTTGATCTCCAATTGTGTCTCAATGCACTGAAAGCTTCTCTTGTCTGTTCTTTATTCTGTGATGAGGATAGCGATGTTGCATATTTAATTGACTGTTTAATCGATACAATGTAATCAGTACAAAGTAATTGATATAATGAATGATCAGATCCTAGCTGTGAGAACCCGTAACGCAGCCAAGGAGTTTAAAAAATCAGAAATATCACACAAAGAGCAAGTAATGGACATTTTGCTTAGAATTCATAGAGCAACAGATAAGGGTTAGGGTATGGATTTTCATTCATCATCACCATCATTAACGCTGCTTATGGACCATGGAGCCACAACTACATCTGGTCCCCTACAGCAAGTGGCTACATGCTCTTGCTGTGATGGTTTTTGTGACAGTTTGTTTATGTAACAAGGTTGCCAGCCGTATATTCACAGCCTCATATTAGTCATCTTGTACAACATGCTTAGGCAGCAGTTGTCCTGTCCTTTATTTGTCTATTCAGAGACACTTGTGAAGTATACGGGGCGTGATTTGGATGTCTGGTCAGAATCAACAAATTGACCACTCGTCATCAGACTCCATTCATGCCAGGTTATTAGAAAATAGGGCAGCCAAGAAAAATGATGCATGGACTTTTTTTTTTTTTAACCTTTTTTTTTTTTTTTTTTTGTTTAACCCTTTTTTGGGGTTTTGTTTAACCCTTTTTTTGGTTTTGTTTAACCCTTTTTTTGTTTAACCCTTTTTTGGTTTTGTTTAACCCTCTTTTTTTTTGTTTAACCCTTTTTTATAAACCCTTTTTTTGTTTTGTTTTGTTGTAACCCCCTTTTTTTTTTTTGTTTAACCCTTTTTTTTTCATAAATGCCTTATTGATTGATGCACATGACACGTATGACCTATTTAGGCGGGTCCCTGGTCCGAACCACTGGAGGTGGTGAGCGGGGCAGGGGTGCCTGATGGTCCCAAAGCCCCACACGTCCTGTGCCGGTCCGCACACTCTGCACTAGTCACGTGGGAGGAGCCATTCAACAACGGGGCAAACATCACGGAATATCGCCTAGAATGGCAGCAGAGATCCGACACAACAGATTTTTCTCAGGTGAATACCGGCACCTTTATTATAATTTCTTTTATTTTGGGCTGTAATTGTGTTTACTTGTACTTTTTTTACTGTAATTGTTAATTCTTACTTTTTTTTTACTGTAATTGTGAATACTTATGCTGTTTTGCTGTAATTGTGAATACTTGTGCTGTTTCACTGTTATTATGAATACTTGTGCTATTTTGCTGTAATTGTGAATACTTGTGCTGTTATTGCAAATACTTGTGCTGTTTTGCTGTTATTATGAATACTTGTGCTGTTTTGCTGTTATTATGAATACTTGTGCTGTTTTTCTGTAATTGTGAATACTTGTGCTATTTTGCTGTAATTGTGAATGCTTGTGCTATTTTGCTGTTATTGTGAATAATTGTGCTGCTTTGCTGTAATTGTGAATACATGTACTGTTTTGCTGTTATTGTGAATACTTGTGCAGTTTTGCTGTTATTGTGAATACTTGTGCTGTTTTTATGAATACTTGTGCTGTTTTGCTGTAATTGTGAATACTTTTGCTGTTTCACTGTTATTATGAATACTTGTGCTGTTTAGCTGTTATTGTGAATACTTGTGCTGTTTTACTGTTATTATGAATACTTGTGCTATTTTGCTGTAATTGTGAATACTTGTGCTGTTATTGCAAATACTTGTGCTGTTTTGCTGTTATTATGAATACTTGTGCTGTTTTGCTGTTACTGTGAATACTTGTGCTGTTTTGCTTTTATTATGAATACTTGTGCTGTTTTGCTATTATTGTGAATACTTGTGCTGTTTTGCTGTTATTGTGAATACTTTTGCTGTTTTGCTGTTATTGTGAATACTTGTGCTGTTTTGCTGTTATTGTGAATACTTGTGCTGTTTTGCTTTTATTATGAATACTTGTGCTGTTTTGCTATTATTGTGAATACTTGTGCTGTTTTGCTATTATTGTGAATACTTGTGCTGTTTTGCTGTTATTGTGAATACTTTTGCTGTTTTGCTGTTATTGTGAATACTTGTGCTGTTTTGCTGTAATTGTGAATACATGTACTGTTTTGCTGTTATTGTGAATACTTGTGCAGTTTCGCTGTTATTGTGAATACTTGTGCTGTTTTTATGAATACTTGTGCTGTTTTGCTGTAATTGTGAATACTTTTGCTGTTTCACTGTTATTATGAATACTTGTGCTATTTTGCTGTTATTGGGAATACTTGTGCTGTTTTACTGTTATTATGAATACTTGTGCTGTTTTGCTGTAATTGTGAATACTTGTGCTGTTATTGCAAATACTTGTGCTGTTTTGCTGTTATTATGAATACTTGTGCTGTTTTGCTGTTACTGTGAATACTTGTGCTGTTTTGCTTTTATTATGAATACTTGTGCTGTTTTGCTATTATTGTGAATACTTGTGCTGTTTTGCTGTTATTGTGAATACTTTTGCTGTTTTGCTGTTATTGTGAATACTTGTGCTGTTTTGCTGTTATTGTGAATACTTGTGCTGTTTTGCTGTAATTGTGAATACTTGTGCTCTTTTAATGTAATTGTGAATACTTACACTGTTTTAGAATTAGTTAGAAATTTATTTGTGCTTGACTAGTTAAGAAGTCAGCCGCTGCTCTGTTTATGAAAAATGTTTGTTCTTATTTGGTAAAATAAAATTGCTATTACTTAATTAGTTTTAAAATGTTGGTTAAAAATGTGCTAGTATTTGGTTGTTTAAAAATGTGCTTGTATATTTTGTTGGTTGAAATGTGCGTTAAAAATGTGCTTGTATTTTGTTGGTTAAAAATGTGCTTGTGTTTAGTTGGTTAACCCTTAGAACCCTGGCCACCCAGCCCGTAAAATTTCATTCCCCTGGGCTCCTGAACAAAAAATTTCACTGAGCCTTCGAGGCCAGCGATAATGCCGGTGCGTTTTATTGAGACGACAAACTTGGTCGTAAACATCGCAGCCACCCATGAATGTATTGTAGCCAATACAAAGTTGTGGAAATTGAACATCCACAGTTGTGAGACCAACCTGTATCAAATTTACTTGATACATTATGTGGGATACGCCCCTTTCCATGCCCCTGCACCACAGGGTTAGAACTAGCTTGATCATAACCTGATTCACAAGTTTCGTCACTCCATTCAATTTCGATTTCAGAATAATCACCATCTAAATCTATATTCATCATCCTCCGAATCATTGAGCACAAGTTCAACAGCTTGTTCCGTTGTTAGCCTTTTAGAATGGCTATTTCCTGGATTTTCAACACGCCTTTTTATTGTGAAAACAATTAAAAAATTGCAAAATATTATCACGTCGCGGGCGCCACCATTTTAGAGTAACATTCCACAAGACGTGTACTTCCTGACGTCATTATTTTTTACACATTTCCATTCCCACCCCATTTTGCTAAGCTAGGTGTGTCAGACCGAGATTACGGTCTCTCGGGGAGAGGATTTTTTACGCACGGACCGAAATTTCGGGACCTCGGGTTCAAAAGGTTAAAAATGTGCTTGTGTTTGGTTGGTTAAAAATGTGCTTGTGTTTGGTTTGTTAAAAATGTGCTTGTATTTTGTTGGTTAAAAATGTGCTTGTATGTTTCTGTTTGGTTGGTTAAAAATGCGCTTGTATTTGGTTGGTTAAAGAGTGCTTGTATTTGGTTGGTTAAAAATGTGCTTGCATTTGGCTTGCTAAAACATTTGCAAGTACATGGTTGGTTAAACAATGTGCTTGTACTTGATTGGTTAAAATGTTTGCTTGTGCTTATTTAGTTGAAATTGTGTGCTTAGCTAAGAATTTACTTGTACTTGATAAACAAGAGAGTGCGATTTTATTAATATATAAAATGAAAACATGTAGGTGTTTTTTGTTGAGTCATTTAGGTGCTAATACATTGCACATTCTTCCTGTAAGTTCTTCTATTACCAATTACATTCATGTGTGTTTGTGTGTGTGTTATTATAGTTGTTATCACTTTTTCTTCTTCTGTCACCTTTCACCTCCCCAAGGAGCATAGGCCTTCAACATAATTATGCCAAGTCTTCCGGTGCTGTGCCATCACCTCAAATCTTTCCATGTCTTCTTCATCCCCTGTCAAGCCTGTCTCCAGTTGTATCCTCCATGTGTTGTTTAGTTTTCCTACACTGACTGCCTGTTGATGCTGTCAACAGGATTTCTCAGTGTGTGTTCTATCCCTCTCCAGCGTCATCATGTCATCGCTTGTTCCACTGGCACTTGTCTGGTTCTTGTCATCAGTTCCACATTAGTCATCTTGTCATCAGTTCCACATTAGTCATCTTGTCATCAGTTCCACATTAGTCATCTTGTCATCAGTTCCACATTAGTCATCTTGTCATTCCACTTTCATCCTTCTAATTTACGCAAGCATCCATTTATGAAAGTCTGTAGGTGTTTGGTTGTTGTTGTTTTTGTTGTTCTCCATGTTTCAGAACCATACAATAAGACTGTCTTGACACGAAAATTCAAATGTTTGTGTTGGACCTGATTTTAAAAATATTTCTATAAGTTTCCCAATGCAGTGAAAGCTTCTCTAACCTTTTTGTAATCTTATTTTGAGATGTTATCAAGACATTTACTTGCGTATGTTTCAGTTATATGTGGGACCAAACCAGAGTTTTGATGTGAAGGGGCTCACACCAGCCACTGTGTACACATTTCGAGTACAAGTAAGTAAATCAGAAACCCGCCCACAAAAATATTTATAGAACGTATGATTCCTGTATACACACATTGGGATTCTCACCACGGCTATTGAGTTCGTGCACTGTGCTGAGATCCTCCTTGTGTGATCTAAGGGAGAAAATCAGAGCACTGATGGTGTTGTGCAATGAAGATAGTCCTTAAAAACCAAACCTTTGTATGGTGTGGGACTGCCTCCATGGCCTCCTTGCACATTGTTGTCTGGCTGGTTCACGGTTTTGCCCGCTACTTCCTTAGATGCATGAAGCACTTGAGTCCAGTCAGAATCCTTCCTCCTTTTTTCAGCACGGCTTGGGGACAAGCCACAACAGCGTTATTATTTTATTTGTTTGTGTTTTGAATGTTTTCAAGAAGAGAAGTATGCAGTTCAGCAGGTTTAAATAAATGCTCATTATTAAAGCAGTACTGTTTGGTTGCATTGTATTTGCTTGCTCAAGGCAAATAATTCTTTTTTTAATTCTTGTTCCTAGGCAATCAACAGTGCAGGTCCTGGTCCCTTTTCTTCATCCACGTCCTGCATGACTCCACCCTCCAGTCCCTCTCCAATAGTTTCCATCAGGGTCAAGGCAAATGCCACTTCTGCACTGCTGACATGGCATGAACCCAACTGCAATGGCAGTGACATCACGTCATATAATATTACTGTCAATGACAAGCCACCCATCACAGTGGACCCTGTTACGGAGTATCTGCTGGAGGATCTTCTGCCAGAAACTACATACAAGTCAGTCATTTGTTTTGTCTTTTGTCATTCTTTTGTCAGTCTTTATCAGTTAATTTTGCATTAAAGAAAACAGATGTGAATCCAGAATATATTTTGTAGCGAAAGCCACAAATTATTTGACGCTATCTGATAGTCATCATTGGCTGAATCACAGACTGCGGGGACACACGTTGCTGAACTCAACGATTGATAAGTTGGTGAAGTCGGTTTGCGCATCCATGCCCGAATTCATCTGCAATTTATTTTCTCCATGCATTGCATGCAAGTCTTCGCCTTTCTTGTGCTATTGATAATGTTTCGTGCCTTATAATTTTTTTGAAAAGCTTGAAACAGGGTTAGGATATAGGTTAGCGTTAGAGACTTCAAATCTCAGAACAATAACCGTTAATAATAATCATAATTCTTGCCTTGTGGTGAGTTTTTTCAAAAATAATTATTGACACAAAAACAAAACAAAAAATTTGAGGTAGTTATGAATTGCAAGCATGTGCAAAACTGATTTCGACACCTTATTGATCACAGAAAAATCAGAAGGGTCACTATAAGAGACTTGTTGTTCGCTGATGATGCTGCAGTCGTCACTCAAAGCCAACAGGAGCTTCAGAGCTTGATGAATCGCTTCACTAAAGCATGCAAGGACTTTGGCCTCACAATAAGTCTAAAGAAAACGAATGTGCTGAGTCAGGATGCGGGTGCTGCACCAGTTATCACTATCGATAACTATGAATTGGCAGTGGTGCACCACTTCACATACCTAGGGTCTACCATCAATAACAAACTCTCACTGGATACAGAAATTGACAGCCGCATTGGCAAAGCTGCAGCTACCTTTGCCCGCCTCACATCGCGTGTTTGGGGAAACTCTAAACTCACAATGAAGACCAAAGCTGCGGTATATAATGCCTGCGTCACCAGCACACTCCTATATCGCAGCGAGACCTGGACGACCTATGCTAAGCAAGAAAGAAGGCTCAATACCTTCCATTTGCGGTGTCTACGCCGCATCCTCGGCATCTCGTGGAAAGATAAAGTGACAAATGTTGAGGTGTTGTCACGTGCTGGCCTTCAAAGTATGTATACGCTTCTTAGACAGCGCAGACTTCGCTGGCTTGGCCATGTTCGCCGCATGGAAGATGGTCGCATCCCAAAAGATATCCTCTACGGACAATTAGCAGATGGCAAGAGAACAGTTGGGCGACCTCAGCTGAGGTTCAAAGATGTGTGCAAGAGAGATATGAGGGTACTGGACATGGATCCAGCAACATGGGAGGATGAAGCTGCCGATCGCACTAAGTGGCGATGCTATTTACGGCGCCACCTCAGATTGGGCGAAGAGAGGCTCACACAAGAAGCAGAGGTGAGGAGAAAACGTCGAAAGGAGCACCAGGAAAATAAGCAGCTGAGGGCTGTCACCTCAGGGGCGCATTCCCATAGTCAGTTATGACTGAAGGGGCTATTATTATTATTATTGATCACAGGTAGGGCAATGGTTGCCGATAACTTCAGGTAATGACAAGAATAGACTTCATAAACAAGGGCAGTTATTGGATCAGACTGTCCATGCTTTAGAAGGTCCAAAGTGGATGGCTCCGGCATGAATGGAAAACCTCCATAGAAGACTTGAATCTTCAAGAAGTGTGGATCTACTGTCCTGGTTATTTAGGGGTACATGGCAGTCGAAGAACTGACAGACTAGCTTCAAGAGCACCCTTAGAAGGTGCATTGGATATGGGTAAGAGAGAGATTCTGAGGGCAATTAATGTTCGCCTGTTAGAGAATGACACTGCAATTGATGAATCATCAAGGTTAAGACTGCTGGAATCAGCATGGATGGACGTATGAGAGCATGCACCCGCCTTTACACAACCAGCGCCCAACAGGAACAAATAGCATTCATACCCTTTGACATTTACTGAATGAACGAACAAACTTTATTTTCGAAGGGTTAAGAATTGGGTGCGCAGGTCCGTCGAACATTCTGCCCTTCCACTTTCGTTTATCTTGAAGGAGACTGAGCCACATATGGGTTTGCCCGGAGTGCAGTGCCGTCTATTCTGATCAACAGTAACAAGTAGGGCCATAGCAACATGTGTCTCTGTATTCTGTGATTCAGCTGTCATTATTATATGTCATGACTTCTGGCATAGGCAGACAAGTCCCTCCATAACTAACTTATTTTTGAGCACTCAAGTTCTTCATATATTCAGTTGTTTTTTTTCTGGGTCATCTTCTGATGCCACCCAAGAATATATTCATTTCTTGCTAAAATGTAAGAGATATGAACAAATGAGAATCTCAGTATTACATTATTTGCAGGCATCAAATTTACCTATAAATATAAAAGAGGTGTTGATAAGAGACAGACCTAGGAAACTGCATAATATAGTCAAACAGTATTTAACGAGCGACAGTTAATATATAGTAATTGGGAAGGTGAAGGTCTGATGATGTTCTTACAATACACATGACTTGTGGCAAGTGAAAGTCAATTAAATATCTAACTGGAAATACCTGGCCTTGACACCCCTGCCCCTGAATATTATTTTTGTTTGGTGTTTTTCTTTGGTTTTGTTTTGTTTATCTCGTTTTTGTTTATTTGGGTTTTTTTTTTTTGGGGGGGGGGGGGGGGGGGTAAACATACTCGCAAAACTAGTAATTTTGATTTGCTTTATTTACAAAGATTTGATAGATGTAATGCCACTTTCCCCTTATTGGCAGCTATTCATATTATTTGTAATTAAAAACAATATATATCGTAATTATAATCCATCAGAGGTTGAACAGGATATTTCTCATCATCAAATGAAAAGAAAAATAAAATGATGCCACCCAAGAGTTTTGCTGCCTGTCTTTCTATGCTTCTTTTGCTGTCACTCATTCCCGTCAACACAACATTTTTGTTTGTCTGAATCTGTAACATATTTAAAAGATAGCGTATTTACTCGTGTCTCTGAAATGTGGAGAACAACAAAAACAACTGCCAACAAGTTAGAATTCCATAGAATAAAAGGATTAAAATGGCACTGGACATAAATCCAGCAACCTAGGAGGATGAAGCTGCCAGTCCACACCAAGTGGCGATGCTCCCTATGGCATCACCTCAAATTGGGCAAAAAGAAGCTCTCAACAAGCATAAGGGAAAGAAACATCAGGAAAAAAAAAAATCTGAGGACTGTCATCACAGGGGCACATTCCCATAGCCAGTTATGACTCACAAATGCAAAACTCTTGACAAGAACCGGGCGACTGCCAGTGGAAGAAGAGAAGAAGATGCTGTCCATGGATAGGACACACATTGAGGAAACCTGTAGATAGCATTACAAGGCAGTTCTTGTTCTTGAATTCCCAGGATAGGAGAGGTAGATAAAGACCAAAAAAAAAAAAAAAAAAAGACGTGGATAATAGTTGTGGAGATAGAAATAACAGGGGATGAAACAGACATGGAAGGTCTTTAAAGGAGCAACGCGGTGATAGGAGAATGTGGCATGATTTTGTTGACAGCTTATACTCCTTGAGAAGATGAAGGGTGGGGAATGAATATTTACTTGTGTGTCACATTAAAGGTGCACGCACACGTATGAGTGCTGGTGCATACGCAAACACAGGAAGAGACAGACATACATATATATATTCATTCACTTTTTATCATATCGTCCCACATCCAGTCAGAATGCCGTCCCACAGTTACACTTAAAAATTGTCAGTGAAGCTAAGAGAGTTAATTTCTCTGACCTTTCCAGGATTCGTGTTCAAGCTGTGAATAGTATCGGAGTGGGTCCATACAGCTCAGTGGTTAAATGTTCAACCAGGGCCTTGCCTCCCTCCCCGCCCCGTGTGGAGTGTGTCCTGTTGGCACCAACCTCCATCAAGCTCAAGTGGGGAGAGGGGAGAAACTCTGATTTGCTCACATACACGCTGGAGATGGAGAAGGAGGATGGAAGGTGAGCAGAATTATTTCTATTATTAACATCTTCAAATTTTACTTTTTCTGTTTTAACTCTTTCAGTAAAGGGACAGGGTAAAAGATCCTGTTACACGCCCATTGAGGCATATTGGAAATATGGTGTTAGGCCCATATTTTCTTGACGATCAGCGCACTAGGTGTGATGTGGCCAACATCATACTGGCCACCTTAACCTTCCCTGAGCTGCTCTGGTACCCAATTCATGAGGCTGGGTCGACCCCGGAGCCGTTTGCAGTCTAAAAAATCCCACCTCAACTGGGGATCAAACCATGGACCACTGAGCTAGGAAGCCAGTGAACTCTTTCAGTACCAAGCAAAAAGGCCAGAATATCTGTCTTTCGTCCCGGTAGAACAGGGGTCATCCCGGTAGAACGGGTTGGCAGCCAGTCACTCCTGAACTACCACGACATTCCAGTAGATGATTTGGTAGATCTTTAGGCGACTGTGGGGGGAAAAAAAAGAAAGATTATTCAAGCTAGGAAAATTTCAGACTAGACCTCTCCCGCCGGCAATTAAAATTGCGGTGTCCCTGGGATGAAAGATACTTTTCCCGCATTCCCAGAGAAAACTCTCGAGCTGGCTACTAAAATATATTCGTGAACTGCATGAGATCTTTACTTTATAAGGTTCATCATGACCTCATGTTTCATACCAAGGAAATTATTTTATACAGGTACACCACCGATCTTACAGCATCCTTGGTTCCTAAGCCTTGCCAGATTGTTTTGCTTGCTGGACCAACAGAGTCTTACTTACTTACTTAGTTGTTCCTCTTCTACCTGGAGTGTAGAGCACCAGAGAGAGCACCATATTATCTTATCAGCTGTCTACTTCATGGTCTGGTTCCAACCTAGTTCTCTGTCCTTAAGAGAATTTCTAATGTTGTGCTCCCAGCGAACTCACGGTTGTCCTGGAGGTCTGGATCCCTAGCTCTTGGTTTCCAATATTTATCATGGTAGCCGATCTTCTCCCATTCTGCAACAGAGTCACATAATGATAATTCAACAGTACAGAAGAGAAAATAACACATCGTAAGGAGCACAGGCAAAACACAGCTGAGGGTCATCACTTCAAGACCCTCATCATCCCCATAGTTACTTATGACAGGAGGAAGAGGCTCCTTTACTATACTAGACATGTCTGACCCACTATGTATACACCTCCTATGTCTCTACAGCACCATGACTGCTAGATACTTAAGTTAAACAAATATTAAATGATCAAATGATATACAGGTATGTTAGTATAAATGATATATATTCATTAGCCGTAGTAGCCCCTACAGTCATAACTGGCTATGGGAATGTGCCCCTGTGGTGATAGCCCTCAGATGCTTTTTTTTTTCCTGATGTTCCTTTTGGCGTGTTCTTTTCCCTTATGCTTGTTGAGAGCTTCTTTTTGTCCAATCTGAGGTGATGCCATAGGGAGCATCGCCACTTGGTGTAACTGGCAGCTTCATCCTCCTTGGGTGCTGGATTTATGTCCAGTGCTTTCATGTCTGTCTAGTAAACTGAATTTTTAGTTGCCTGGTGATCATAGGAATTTCAGTTGCCCTCTCATTATTTTGCCTGGATTAAAAGAGGTGCTGGAACATTCATTCCCAGAAAATTGGGGGCTGTGTCTGAAGCAGATTTGAGGATGTATCATCTCTTACAGGACGAGAGGTCAGTACTCAGGGCCAATTATCCCAGGCACTCATGATGATGATGGAAGGCCAGTTGTCCAGACCAGTCTTCTTCTTCTTGGACCCTTAGCCCCTGACTGTAGAATATTTGAACTAAGTATTTGTTTCGTATTGTCCCAATTTTATATTATTTTATCCTCATTCATTTTCCTTCATAACAATGTACATCATTACCACACTTTTACAAATTTTGGAAAGACCTGACCCTTGAATTTTAACGCTATATGAAAACTCAAAGCAAGAGATAATTCTGTACATTAAACGCTGGAAACGCTGCCATGTCTTTAAGAGTCAACAGTGAAGTGAACGTTCTTAAAAACTATCTTTCAGTAGGAATTTAAATACCTTGGAGCTGTCATAGACTGGAAGGGAGGCATCAAAGAAGAGTTGGCTACCCAAAGAGCAGCAGCTGGGAAACTTTTTCAGACCATAAATTGAGGATTCTTCAGTAAAAGAGAAATTGGTAAGAAGACAAAGATGGCTGTATACTGCTAAACGGATGTCACAATCTTAACTTATGGATGCGAGTCATGGGCAATGACTACAATCCTACAATGCACAAAAGCCAGCTCCAAACCTCAGAAATGAGGTATCTGATAGATCGGCTACCACGGCAAATATGGGAAGCCAAGAGCCAGTGATCCAGACCTCCAGGACGACCCAGAGTTTGCTGGAAGGACAACATTAGACAATCTCTAAGGACCAAAGACTAGATTGGAACAGACCAGGAGGAAGACAGCCGATAGGATAGTATGGTGTTCTCTGGCAAACCTCTGCACTGTAAGATAGAAGTGGAACTAGTCTTTCAGTAGGAACTGGGGTGTGTTGTCATCCATTTTTGTTTTTATTTTTAATCAACACAGAGCTGACAAGTTATGAATTCCGCATCTTTGCCAGCAACGATGCTGGAAGCGGACCTTACTCAGATACATATACTTTCACAACCACAAAGGCTCCACCGCCTCCACTTAAAGGTCAGTATGCTGTCAGCGATGTCTTAAAGGTTCTGGTTGTCCAACAAATGGGCACTATTATTAATGTGTAAAAGGTTCTAGCTCCCCAAGTACTGGTCACTGATATTGATGTCTGGAATGATCTAGATACTCAAGAAGTGTACTTATTATTTTTGTCTTAAATTTTCTAGTTGTCGATGAAGTGGAGACTATAATTGATGTCTTAAATGTTCTAGTTGTCCATTAAGTGGAGACTATAATTGATGTCTTAAATGTTCTAGTTGTCCATAGAGTGGAGACTATAATTGATGTTTAAATGTTCTAGTATGCCCATGAAGTGGAGACTTATTGATGTTTAAATGTTCTAGTAAGTCCATGAAGTGGAGACTATAATTGATGTTTAAATATTCTAGTTGTCCAAGCAGTGGACACTTTTATTGAAGTCTTTAATGTTCCAGTTGCCCATATAGTAGACACTGTTATAGATATCTTAAATGTTCTAGTTGTCAGTGTAGTACACACTGTTATAGATATCTTAAATGTTTTAGCTGTCCATGTAGTAGACACTGTTATAGATATCTTAAATGTTCTAGTTGTCAGTGTAGTAGACACTGTTGTAGATATCTTAAATGTTTTAGTTGTCCATGTAGTAGACACTGTTATAGATATCTTAAATGTTCTAGTTGTCCATGTAGTAGACACTGTTGCAGATATCTTAAATGTTCTAGCTGTCCATGTAGTAGGCACTGTTGCAGATATCTTAAATGTTCTAGCTGTCCATGTAGTAGACACTGTTGCAGATATCTTAAATGTTCTAGCTGTCCATATAGTAGACACTGTTATAGATATCTTAAATGTTCTAGCTGTCCATATAGTAGACACTGTTGTAGATATCTTAAATGTTCTAGCTGTCCATGTAGTAGACACTGTTGCAGATATCTTAAATGTTCTAGTTGTCCATGTAGTAGACACTGTTATAGATATTTTTGAAGGGTGTGTACTTGCACCGACTCTGTTCAGTATCATGTTTTCTGCTATGCTGACTGATGCTTTCAGAGACGGGGACACAGGAATCGACATCAGATATCGTATTGATGGAAAATTGTTTAACCTTAGGAGGCTTCAAGCAAAAACCAAGGTCAGATCACACACCATCAGAGACCTTCTGTTTGCTGACGATTGTGCCCTTAGTGCTGGCTCAGAGGCTGATCTGCAGCACAGCGTGGATAGATTCTCCGAAGCCTGTGCCAACTTTAGGCTTACCATCAATACGGAGAAAACAGAAATCATGTACCAACCAGCTCCTGGCACAGTTTATACTGAGCCAATCATCAAGGTAAATGGTGAGAAACTGAATGTTGTGAACAGATTCACATACCTTGGTAGCACACTTTCCCAGAACATCGTCATTGATGATGAGGTAAACACCAGGATCTCCAAAGCCAGCAGCACATTTGGCAGACTATACACCAACGTTTGGCAACGAAGTGGCATTAGTCTACAGACAAAGCTGAAGGTGTACAGAGCTGCAGTGCTTCCAGTGCTGCTTTATGCATGCGAAACATGGACTGTATACAGGCGCCACGTAAAGAAGCTAAACCACTTCCATACAGTCTGTCTCAGAAAGATAATGAACATCAAATGGCAAGACAAGATCCCGGATACCGCCATTCTTGACAGAGCTGGTATCCCTAGCATCCATACTATTCTGATGCAGTCACAGATTCGCTGAGCAGGTCATGTAGTCCGCATGCCAGACCATCAACTGCCAAAGATACTCTTTTATGGTGAGATGCAGAAGGGTAAACGCTCCCATGGTGGCCAAAAGAAGCGCTTCAAAGACACGTTAAAGACGTCATTGAAAACCTCTGACATAAACCCTGACATATGGGAAGCTGCTGCACAAGACCGAACTGCTTGGCGCACATCTCTTCGTAAAGGTGCAGCGGCATGCGAATCATCCAGAAGAGCAGCAGCGGAGACAAGCTAGAAAAGACCGTGTAATAAAACCTTCACATGAAGCAAACATTCCCTGCCCACACTGTCCAAGATCTTTCAAGGCCCGCATCAGGCTCATCAGTCACCTTCGTACCCATAGAGTAATCTAACATATTCCTAATAATTGGATGAACAAAGTGGTCTTCATCACTCATGATGAACGAACAACAGATATTTTAAATGTTCTAGTTGTCCATTTAGTAGAAACTATTATAGATATCTTAAATGTTCTGGTTATCCATGTAGTAGACACTGTTATAGATGTCTTAAATGTTTTAGTTGTCCATGACGTGGACATTTTATTGATGTCTTTAATATTCTAGCTATCCTAGAGTTGGACAATTTGATTGATGTTTTAAATGTTCTAGCTGCTCAAGAAGTGCACACTGTTAATGATGACCTAAATGTTTTAGTTGTCTCAGAAGTAGGTGGGGTACATATCTTCTAAATGAGTTTTGTAATACATCATCATCATCTCCTTTTTCACTCTATGTGGACCATTGAGTCATCATTGCAAATGGCCCCCGTGAGGAAGCCTACACTTAGCAAAGCACAAGTTCTGACGTCTGTTGTTTTACATCAGCGGTTCCCAACCTGTGGTACGCGTACCCCTGGGGGTACGCGACAGGACGTTCAGGGGTACGCGAAAAAAATTGAGTAATGGCGGAAAAAAGATACATATGTCAACAGTGTAAAAGACAAGTCAAAAGTTGTGAAATTAATTCAACGATATACTATACAACATGAACTGTGAGAGACAATCTCCGCCGTTTTTCTTGTGGGCCACTGGCGTGCTGTCTGCTTGAACTGGCGTGTGTGAAAATCTATGGTATTTCGTGTGACCACAATTCAATATTTTTACACAATAGTCTTCATTATGATGACTATGGGATTATAGTTGTGCCGTTGAATATTTCATAAAAAATATGACTTGTTTGATCTTCCACACTATCTATGAACGTCTAATGTCCGGGAAGTAATAGTGTCGATTCTTGACCCAAATTTTACAAACGTGAGACAGTGTTTCTATATACAGTAGTTTTTGTCATTGTTTTAACTTAACTTAAAGTGATTAATTGTTCAATTCGTGTATTATCAGATATGGATCAGTGGTTGAAAATCGGCACAGTAAAAAAGCTGAAACATAATGTGGAATGTGATCAATCGCCAAGTACTTCTCAGGACACGCCTAAGACTTTGGTGCAGGATAGTGAAAAGACACGATCTTCAGTTTTACATAGAGCTAAAAAGAGAAAATACAGTGAAGAATACATGAAGTATGGGTTTTCGTTTATAGGAGATGAGGACTGTGCTAAGCCCCACTGTGTAGTGTGTCGGGAAGCATGAAACCTTCGTTACTCTTGCTGCATTTACAAACAAAACACCCCAGTTATGAAAACAAGGAACGCAATTTTTTTCAGCGCCTATCGAAACAACAGAATGTTACATCGTACTTGTCGTCAGCTAACAAAGATAACGAAAATGCGGTTGAAGCCTCCTACCGTATTAGTTATCGTATTGCTAAATGTGGTAAAAATCATACTATAGCTGAGAATTTAATTTCTCCTTGTATAAAAGATGCCGTTCTGTGCATGCTCGGAGAGGAACATGTTCGCAAAATGAACGCTATCCCTCTTTCGAACAATACAATTTCTCGAAGAATGCAGGATATGTCTGACGATGCTGAAGCGACAATAATAAGTAGAATTAAAAATAGTAAATTCTTTGCTATTCAAGTTGACGAAAGCACAGATATTGCTAATTTCGCTGTTTTGCTTGTTATTGTGAGGTATTTGAAAAGCAATGAAGTTGAAGAAAACCTTTTGCTTTGTCATCCTCTGTCAGGGCTTACAAGAGGTGAGGATATATTTCATGCTACTGATTCTTATTTCAAAGAAAAGGACATTAATTGGTCTAATTGTTGTGGACTATGCACTGACGGAGCCAAGTCTATGTCAGGTTGCTACTCCGGTCTTCGCGCTCGTGTCACGAAGGTAGCCCCCAATATAACCTGGAGCCACTGCTGCATCCACAGGCAAAGCCTTGCATCTAACCGCCTCCCTGGTGAATTAAAAGTCGTTCTTGATTAAGCTGTGAAAGTGGTTAATTTTATAAAGTCAAAGTCCACAAACTCGAGGCTTTTCAAAGCACTGTGTGAAGAGATGAATAGTCTTCATTCTACCCTGCTCCTTCATACACAAGTAAGGTGGCTCTCTCGTGGTAAAGTCCTTACCCGGCTGTTCGAACTTAGACATGAAGTCCAACTTTTTTTGGAAGACCATCCTTTCCAACTTACTTCAAAGTTACACGACTGTGATTGGCTTCAGAGTCTTGCATACTTATCGGATATTTTCCTACAAATAAACAAACTAAATTTGGCAATTCAGAATAGCTCGGTAACGATCTTCAATGTTTCAGACAATATTGAATCTATGATTAAAAAATTAAATTTTTGGAGGTCGTGTATTGAAAAAGGCCAGCCTGAGGTATTTGAAACTCTGCACCCTTTCCTATCTGAGAACGAGCTGCACCTCTCCCAGGAAATGAGCGAGAAAATAATTGAACATTTGAAAAGGCTAAAATCATCTTTCGAGAAGTACTTTCCGAAACCTGGAAAAGAGAACTACTGGATTGTAAATCCCTTTGAAGAAGAATATTTCCAAGCAGCCACATTATCAATCAACGAAAAAGAGTTGATTGAACTTTCGACTGATACTACTTTAATAGCTGAATTCAAAGGAAAATTCTTTATTAACTTTTGGGGAGACATCAGCAGAGAATATGAACAGCTGACCGACAAGGCGCTTAAGTTTCTGTTGCCATTTACAAATACTGAGCTGGTGGAGAGGGCTTTCTCTTCTTATACCTTTATAAAAAATAAATACTGTAGTAAACTTAATGCAGGTCCAGAATTGAGACTGTATCTTACATCACTTGAACCTGATTTTAAAAAACTATGTGCCTCAAAACAAGCTCAAGGATCGCACTGAATATTTGTTATGGTCCCGTGACGTGTGTTATAAAAAGTGATTTCAACTTTTAACAATAACAACGTTTTTATTATTATTATTAATAAATATAATGTGTTAATTTTTATTGTAACTTCTGATTTTTTTAATGTAAAAATATATGCACTGTTTGTTCACCTTTTTATTACATTGTTTTTTAATCCCGTGGTTGGCCCATTTATTTCTGGTTATAATCTATAAATTTTGAATAACAGCAACTATATTAATTTCAAATATTTTGCTAATATTAGGGGTACAATTTATAGAAATGGGCTGCCAAGGGGTACGCAAGTGAAAAAAGGTTGGGAACCGCTGTTTTACATGATGAAGTACCAGCTCAATGCACAATGTGATATTTGTCTGCTTCTGTGATATGCCTGAGACAACAGTAATCCTTTCTTTGTCCCCTCAGAGGCCCCCAGAAACTACGCTGGGCATCAAAGAAAGAGTTAAAAATGGACTAAACTTTTGTTATTCTTGATCAGAACTAACGTCATTGCACTTCGGGCAAACCCATAGGTGTTCAGTCTCCATTAGCAAATGTCGAAGGGTATGAATGCTAATTGTACCTGTTGTGCGCTGGTTGTTTACATGCTGGATGCTTCCTCTGATACGACCAAGTCTGCAGGTCTTATGTTTGATGTCAAATTCCAGCAGTCTTAGCTTTGATGTTTAATCTATTGCAGTGCCATTCTTTAATAGGGGATCATTAGTTGTCCTCAGTATCTCTCCCTTATCCATGTCCGATACACCGTCTATGGGTGCTCTTGAAACTAGTCTCTTTCATTGCCATGTGCCCCTGCATGATCAGGATAGAGGATCCACACCAGTTTCTGAAGATTTGAGGCTTCTATGGAGGTTTTCCATTCATGCCGGAGCCATCGACTTTGGGCCTTCAGAGGCATGGATTGTGAGTCTGATACAATAACTGCCAGTGTTAATGAAGTTTCAGACAACCACATTAAAGCTGCAGTAGCTGCCTCTACCTCCATTCTCATGCTGGAGATTGCTATGATGTACACCCCTATGTTCAGTGAAGATTCTGCCCTTTACTCTAGCAGAGAAGCCCCATCCAGATTTCTCACCATGAATTACAGACCAGTCAGTGTACACAATGGCATCATCATCCCCAGCACAATCAATTATCAGATGATCAATTTCCAGTTCTGCTCTCCCATTGGCCCAAGTTTAGCACTCTCTACCAAAGCTGATGATGATGCGCTGGTAGTTCATCCAGTTCTCACCTGACTTACTCCATTCTTCTCTCATGAATATATTTTCATATGTGGTCACCTGTCTAATAGTTGCCTGCGCCATCCAATACATTCCCCCTCTATATTCTTGCTCCTTTGATGTCAGCTATGTCCCTATGCAGAGGATGCCTTTTGTGTGTGGTTACTTGCATAAAAGCTTTCGCTTGGACCATCGCATATCTGAATCTAACTGACAGCAATCCACGCATGTGCTGCATCATCACAATGGGGTATCTCGCATACAGCCTAAGACTATACACATCCCTTCATTTTGAATGCGTTCCAGTCGTTCACATTGTGATATTGACAGTGTGAGTATTTCCAGGCCATACTCAATCACAGACATGACCAGCTGATGATACAGGAGAAACAGTAGTCTCTTCTCCAGGTGCGCTACAGCCAATGTTTTTAGGGCTGCCAGACCTCTCTTGCACTTCTGAATGATGTGATCAACACGGTGCTTATACGACAGTGTGCGATCGAATGTTACTCCAAAGTATTTCAACTTGTCTTGCCTTTCAGTTTTCTGTCCACTGAGAGTAATGTCTGGAAGATCTGCTTTCAATATGGAGTTGATCAAGGAGTACCACAGCACGCAGGCTTTGTTGGGATTTAGCTCGGAGCTGATTTTGTTGCACCATTTAGAAACTGCCTGAAAAGTCTCATGTATGTTTTTAACCATTTCTTGTCTCTCTGAGCCAGTCCTGTAAATGAGTAAGACATCGGCAAAAGTTAATGTTTGTCCTAAACCTGTTGGTTGGATTGCAGCTATTTTTGCTGTTTAGACTTTAAACAATTGACAACATGAAGAGATAAAAGTTGATAAAAGAAACTATTGTTTTAAATTTAGACAGTGGAGTTTTGAAAATTACACCTAAGTTCGTGTTATTACTTTATCATCTTGCTATCTTTATTTCAGCGCCAAAAGTTCGCAATGTAACATCACACGGCTGTCTCTTAGAATGGCAGTCAGTCAAGCCTATGGGCGGAGATTCTATGGTGTATGTGGTACAGCTGCAGTGTCTAAGTGGTAGAGATATGGAATATAAACAGGTGAGAGACTAATTAGGGGAAAGAGAGGGAGATAGCGACATGTTGAGGGGAAATGAGAGGGAGATAGCGACATGTGAGGGGAAATGAGAGGGATATAGCGTCATGTGAGGGGAAATGAGAGAGAGATGGCAACACGTGATTGGAAATGACAGGGAGATAGTGACATGTGATCGGAAATGAGAGGGAGATAGCAACATGTGAGGGGAAATGAGACGGAGATAGCACCATGTGAGGGGAAATGAAAGAGAGATAGCAACGTGAGGTGAAATGAAAGAGAGATAACTTTTGTAGATTACATTTTTAACCATTCATTCATTCAATAATACAAAACCCAAATTGATAAAGTGTTTTAAAATATGATAATTTTTATTTAAATTGAATTGGTTCTTTAAAAAAAGGATTGCTTTCAATACGCCCAGCCTTATTGCTGCTCTCAAATCTAACTTGATTATTCTGAGGGCAGAAAACAAATATTTCATAGTGATGCTATGACAGTCAAAGCAGTATCATGAAATATCTTGAGGTAGCAGGGTATTGCACTGTGAGCGCTCAATTTAAAAGTATAGTCAGATTTCTCAACCTCTTTCAGCGCTAGATAATGTAATGATAGGGCAGGATTTGCAGACTCTTGCTGCAGCTATACAGCAGACAACATTTTTTGTTTTTAACTCACTATTTCAAAAACTTCACTAGGTCCTTTTTACTTCCATTGCGTAACATGTACAAAGTTAATAATAAACAACTACTTTGAAATGCAATTTCAATTTTTTCAAGCACCCCCACTTTCCTCCCTTTTGCCTGGATCTGCCTTGGCTTAAGTCTTATATAAATCGGAGTCGGGACATTTTTTGCCGACTCTGACTCTGCTTAAAAAGGACCGACTCCACAGCTCCAATTCCACAGCCCTGAATGTAACTATTTCTTGCCACTTATGCTCTGTAGAACATGGGAATGCAATTGTTTATATATCAAATGGTAAAAGGTCAAGGTAATCCCATTGTAGATACTGCCATAGAGGAGTGCTAGAGGCTATTTTAGGTCTCAACTTTATGAGGTGGGGCAACCAGTTCCTTTTCTTGGAGACTTTGCCTTCACAAGCTCACGAGCAGAGTCAGGTACCTATTTTTACAGCTGGATAGTTGTCGTAGATTTTAACATAGGTAATAGATGTTTATAGTCCTGTCTGAGCAGAGGTGATAGTGATAACTATGTGAAAGTAAGGTGGAAGAAATGGTTTTTCTCACGAGGTGTTCGTGTAAGAGAAAGGACAGTCTCTGGGTTGAGTAATTTCTCTAATCCAGCCTATCTGGACGACTAAATTTAAATCAGACGCACTTTTTCTCCTTGTACAAAATGCAAGTTACACTGCACCCACATGCACACAATTCTGTGACAAATATGCACAAACGTGAAAACAAACTATGGATAACATATATGGACAGGGGTTGACCAACACAATAACTTAAGGTTTATTAAGTTTATTTATCACTAGAACTTTACAACATACCTTGTAAATCATATACATCAATAGATCATGGTTTACAGACAAAATGAAAATTAATCAAATAGGTTTTCCCCTCTGGTAAAGGAAAAGAAAAAAAAGATCCCAACAGAGGTTAATTAACCCGAAAGATCAAAAAGTTAACAATAAGTGTATGGAATAGTCATTAAAGAAACAAAGAACAAGTTCCTAATTAATCTATCCCGTAAATACTCAGGTTAATGAGAACAAAAGAAAAGATTTGTATGATAGGGGTAACAGCAGAAAATTATGTTACTCTCTTACAGTTCATTCAATCCTTCATACTGTGGCCACATTCATATTCGCTTACCCAGTAGTTGTCGCAGGCATTCTTTGGAAATAAACACTAATAAGTAATAAGACTACTCAGTGTCATATTAAGTTTTGCCAAATCCAGTCCCAGACTCGCCGTAGTTGCGGACTGCAAATTGCACGGGAGTCGCTGGTGTTGGTGATTTAATTTTTCCTGGATAAAATACGGTATCTCTGCCTTCAGTTGGTTGGAGTAAGGTTCATATGTGGTGATCGCTGACATAGGATGAATAATACATATATATTCTGGGTTGTCTAGCCTCTGGTTGCTGAGACACTATGTTAAGTTACACAAATGTTGCTGACAATATATGTTGCCACACGGCTGGCTGATGAGATTGATATAAATGAAATCTGGTAATAGTTCTGGTCCAGTTAATATTATAATTTAATGGTTCTATTCTGGTTTCTCTCATGAAATGAGGAAAAAATGGACCGCACAGGCCACATCAAGAAGCTCATCAGTGTTAAATTTCCCTGGGTGCTTATAGATTATAAGACTCTAAGAACGTAAGTTCATATGGCCATAAGACCGTTAGACCGCTGGATCGCAGGTTTTGACCAGCCTATATTTTAGGAAAGAAATATAAACATTTAACCATAATAACAATAATAGATCTAACACGTGTTAAGGTAAGACCTCTTTACCATTCCGTTATAAATTAGATTTAAAACACAAATGTCTAGCTTATCCTATCATTTTTAACGCGTGATATGTACACTAGTCATTTATAAAATTACGTAAAAATGGATAGAAGTAAATAATATATACCGTCAGTAGACAGTTATTTAATGTATGTACTAGTCAATTTAAAACATCTCTTACTGAGAAATAGCAAGTAATTAAATTTACTTTACAGCTGGAAAAATTTGCTATAAGTTATTTAATTATGCTATTAACACAGAAAATCCCAGTGAAATATAAATGAAAACTTATAACACACCAAATCACTTAAAGGCTAGTATATAAATTACCACTGACAGAAATGAAACACTCCACGAAATCTAATAATACACTCTGTACGAGAAATCTAGGATAACTAGCTAGTGAATTCAGAAAAATCTGAGAGGAACTGATAAAGACTATAGGAGAGACAAGGTATATATTCATAGATTCTGTTCTTTTCGCTTCTTAATGCGAAAGTCACACTTATGTCCAGGGCCGGGCAAATTTGCCGTTCAATTCCTGAATCAAAGGTTATTCTGCCACCTCTGCCGACCGACGATCTCTAGCTTGTCTTTGATTATCTCCGCCTTGCCGAATATCAGCTACGTAAGTTAATTCCCCCTGAACATGTAACAATTCCAGGTACGTCTCAGACTGATCGCCCCTTTATTCTTCAAAGAAACTGTTAACGCCTGGCCTCTTGTTAACGCCTGGCCTGGCCCGCGTGTTTCCCTGATCAAAGAACGATTTCACCATGCTGCGCACTACGCTCTGTTCCACCGTGTTTAATTGCCAAACGGCTCACGTGTTAATTGCAATAGTGAATCAGGCGTTCGTGTAGCAAAAAAATATAAACTTAGATGAGGGGGGGCAAAAGTGGACGGTCATTGCTGCGACTATTTCCATATGTGACAATAGTCTAAAGCTTAACGTGACCTGGTTTTGAGCCTGGTCCCTTTGCCTCAAAAAGCAAGTGCGTTAACTCCGCTGCCACTCAGATGGTATAGAATGCATGTGTAAAAGATGATCTTAGATATATTTAATATGCATGTGACAGCACTTAACTATAGAGAAATGGCAGCATGATGCTGAAGAGTAAGCTCAGCTTTCTCAGAATCTTGACACTTCAAGTATAGTCTTCAGCCTATATACATTAAAGACACCTTCCGTTTCTGCCTCAAAATCTCTTGATGCATTTTTTGTGAAATGAGTTTATTAGCCTGCTTTGATGCGTTTTTTTTTTTTCACTGTCATTGACTTGGTGCGAGCCAGAAGGTTCATGTGAGGAGGCATCCACCTTTTTTGTGCAAAAATCGATGTCTTGTCATTTGTGAATGTGCTTGAATGGGGGGTATGTTTATGAAAAATTCAGCACAACAACACTGTCAGCCATCTTGGCTATGCGGATTCTGTTTACAAAAAGATGATAATTTCACAATAATGAGTCGTGCAGTTTTTAAGCAGTGCTGACCAAGAATTGTAATAAGCATGGTAAGACTCGAGTCAAGGCTTCTCTTTAATCTTGGTATCGTAGTCATTAGTTAAAATGACCCCGAGTTTAAGGTGATGCAATGTGCAGAGGGACTGAGTGGCTACTGGGAAAATAGTCTTGAACAGTGGCTTTCTGGGGTGCGAGCGGGGTGGCACGAGGCAAATAGACATCCTAAGTAACATCCCTTGCCTCTTCTCTGGCATGGTGGCTCTACCGGGGTGACCAGATATTTCCACCATATCTTGCAAATATCAATCAATCAATCAATACCCTTTAGCTCCCCGAGAAGCATAGGCCTTCAACAAACACATGCCAAGTCTTCCTGTCCTGTGCCATCCGCTCAAGTTCTTTCCATGTTTTCCTCATCATTTTCACCTCTGTATCCAGCTCTCTTCTCCATGTGTTTTTTTGGTCTACCTCTGCCACTCTTTCCCTGTGGATTCCAGAACAAGGACTGTCTTGTAATGCTATCAACAGGTTTCCTCAGTGTGTGTCCTATCCATCACCAGCGTCTTCTTCTCCTCTCATGTTCCGCTGGCACTTGTCTGGTTCTTGTCATCAGTTCCACATTTGTGACTTTGTCATACCATTTCAATTCTTCTGTTCTATGCAAGCACCCGTTTATAAAAGTCTGTAGCTTTTTGGTTGTTGTTTTTGTTGTACTCCATGTTTCAGAATTGACTTGATATTTGAGTTGAAGATTCTTATTTTCGTGTTGGACATGATTCCTCTTGATGTCCATATGTTTCCCAATGCGATGAAAGCTCCTCTTGATTCTTATTTTGATATCATTGTCTGTCCATCCAACTTTGTATGTATTGCTGCCAAGATATGTGTACGATTCTACATCTTTTTGTAGTGTTTCTTCAGGTTCAACCTTCAACCTTGTTATCATCTTGCAAATATACTATGGATTAAACAACAAACTAGGATCATCGTGGGAGCTACAGGGATCGTGCTCTGTCGCTGATGCCTTCAGCAAATGTAACGACGAAAGTGATGTAGAAGGTGAGGTAGGGGAGAGAAGAGGAGAGAGAGAAAGAAAAAGGAGGGCTGGTAAGAGAAAAACAAGAAAGAAAACAGACAGACTCTCTATGTAATATATGCGTAAAGGGTACTGGAACTGTTAAAAAAGCCTACCACCAGGCAGCCATTATACAAACAATCATCTATGATTCAAACATGCTCATGATCCAGGAGACCAATTTAAAAGCGAATTCTCTTGTCAATTGCCCAGGTTACAGATGTTACACAAATCTGTATAGGCCTGGCAGATGAGGGCAAGCGATGTATGTGAAAAATTAACTCCCTCATGTTTTGCTAGCTACAAGTTTCCACTCTAATGAGGATGCGAAATTGCAGGGGATTGCACTGCATATAAGCTGTCAGGAATGACAAGTCTTCATTTTATATGCTCATGCAGATTGCCTTCCGGAAGAGGGTAGCTCATAGTTCCTGACGAAATTGTCAGAAGAACCTAACAAAAAATATCTAATTGCCAGTGATTTTAATGCTAGGTCTAAGAAGTGGGGGAACATCACGGAAAATAGACAGGGTGTTGCCTTGAGCCAGGCTTTACTTAGCACAAATATATGCATTTTAAATGATTGGCAAGATTGGCAACTAAACCAGGTTATACTGGTGTTGTCATAGATCTGGCATTGATGTCTAGTGCTGCCTCCACATTCGCACGTTGGAATGTATTGCAAGCTCAAGAAAACTATCCCCTACCCCTGTCTTTGTACTCACTGCGAAGGGAAAGACCACTAGACACAGGAAACTGAAACAGACTTTCCAGTATCAGACAGGCCCACATGACAGTCGTAGCCCTGTGCACATGTTGCGTCAAAATGCGAAACAAAAGACAGCTCAAACACCTATTACCCAACCACCTTTGTGGAGTGAGACAGTGGAGAAAGCATGGCTGGAAAAGGGTTGAGCGACAAAGTCATCATGGAAAGCAGGAAAGGGGAGGATAATGAATGATGAAGAGGTGGAAGAGGTGAAGGAGAAAAAGCAGAGAGCCAGTAATAAATTCAAAAGGGTGAGATACTGAGGGCAATTAATGATCGTCTGTTAGAGAATGACACTGCAATCGATGAATCATCAGGGTTAAGATTGCTGGAATGTGACATAAAACGTAAGACTAGCTGGGATGTAAGTATGAGAGAATGCATCCAACGCGTATACAATGAGCACACAACAGGAACAGTTAGCATTCATACCTTTCAACATTTGCACAGAGAGACTGATCCCCTATGGGTTTGCCCAGATTGCTTTGACGTCACTTATGATCAACAATAACATTAAAAACAAAAAATATTATTTCTTTGCATCATTACTAAGGTCATAAACAGAAATTGCTAGAATTAGCTTCTGGCAGTACTTAACTACAGTTGGAAAAGAGGAATTGTCCCACAGGCATGGAAAGAAGCTATACTGATACCTATACCAAAGAAAGACAAAGACCCGAAAGAACCAAATGGTTACAGATCGATCAGCCTACTAAGCTGTGTAGGAAAACTGATGGAGCGCATGATAAATACCAGACTGATGTGGCACCTGGAAAGCAGACACCTATTAAACCATCAACAAGCAGGATTCAGACAACACAGATCCACTGAGGATCAAATCACATATATAGCTCAGGAAATCGAAGATGCCTTCCACGAAAAAAAGCACACGCTAGTGGTTTGGGTAGATTTAGAAAAAGCTTTCGATACAGTATGGAAAGAGGGATTGAAAGTCAAACTGCAGAGAAGTGTATGTGGGCGAATGTACAAATGGATTGGTCACTACCTGGAAAATAGAACCGCCAGAGTACAGCTGCAAGGACAGACTAGTAAAAAGTTTATATTAGAGCAGGGTGTCCCACAAGGGGGAGTCCTGTCACCTACACTGTTCCTTGCATACATAAATGACATAACTGACAATATTCAACAAATAGCACACAATGCTTCCTTTGCAGATGACTTCTTCTTCTTCTTCTTCTTCCGTCCTTAGCCAACAACCGGCAAAGCAGTCAGTGGCCATTACGCCTAGTGGCGTCTTAAGGGCAACAGCGAATAGATTTTCTTTGCCGTTGTTCCCATCACGCCTAATGGCGTCTTTAGGGCAACGACAAATCAATCCGTTTGCTGTTGTTTCCGTAATCAAAGTGACTGGCAAACGGGTGGCAGATGACTTAGCGTTGTGGATCTCTGAAGAACGTATCACTACTGCAAACATTCTGATGCAGCAAGCACTAACATCACTGGAAGAGTGGGCCAAAACATGGCTCATGAAGATTAATGAAGAGAAAACAACGTACACTGTATTTTCCCTCTCAACTAGACCTCAGAGCTTCAAACTAGTACTAAACGGAGTAAATCTTCATTTAAATGAAAATCCGAACTACCTAGGCATTATTTTTGATCGCCGTCTGACTTGGAAAAAACACAGAAATCGAATGAGAGCAAGACAAAGAATGGCAATTATGAAAAAACTTGCTGGAACAACTTGGGGTGCAGATGAGAAAGTGCTTAAGACGTTGTACACAGGGCGAGTGAGGCCAGTTCTTGAATATGGCATGGCAGCATGGGCAACAGCAGCTAAGACAAACTTCGATAAAATTAGCAGACTCCAAAATCAAGCAATGAGAATTATAACGGGAGGCATGAAGTCAACACCTATAAAAGAACTCGAAAAGATTACATGCCTCCAGCCAATGACAGATAGAAGAGACTGCAGGGCTCAACAACAGGCCGAAAAATTTAAAAGACTAACAGACCACCCAATGTGCCATAGAATAAATGCTCTTAGAAGGCAAAGACTCAAACGAAGTAATTTTGTAGAATCAACCAAACCACAAATGAGAGCAGTATCCATAGATGAAATATCCACTGTTAAGCCCATCTACACTGCACACAAGCTTCCAGTTTGGAAACAAAATCGTTTCCCTAAAATGATAGAAAACATTCCTGGAATTGAAACTAAAAAGAGCCAAACTGCAACAGATAGAAAATCCATAGCGACAAAATACATAGAGAAACATTATCCACGCAACACCTGGACCCATGCATACACAGATGGATCAGCAACAAATGCAACAGAAAATGGAGGTGGGGGTGTCTTTCTGACCTTAAGCACTGGTGCAGAAAAAAAGGCTGTCAGTGGCGACCGGACGATTCTCCAGCAACTTCAGAGCAGAGGCCTTGAAAACTGCAGCAGAGGTTATATTGACAGAAGAAACGGCAGAGAGACAAGTTGCTTTCTTTACTGATGCACAGTCAGTAATTGCAACGTTGAAAAGACAAAATAATACAGACCTGGATGATCTCAGAGTAGTGCTCCACAAACTTTGTCAACGATTCAAAAGTGTTGTGATCCAGTGGATCCCATCTCATTGTAACATAGCCGGCAATGAAGAGGCTGACAGAATGGCAAAAGAAGGTTCACTTCTACCTCAGCCTGATGCAAGCATAACTTTTGAGGAGGCAAAGAGTTTTATCAGAATCAGTTACAGAAACAAATGGAATGTAGAACATCCAGGGCACACACAGAATGATGCTTACTACCAGCTCCACAGAAGAGAACAAGTGGTAATCTTCAGACTCCGCATTGGCCACAACAGATTGAGGTACCATCTATTCAACAAGCTAAAGATAGGAACTACCGATCAGTGTAACTGTGGCACTGATAAAATGACTGCTGAACATCTGCTTCAAAGTTGCCCCTTATATGTGGTACAGAGAAAGTGCATATGGCCGACGCCAGCTCCTTTTGTGGAAAAGCTTTATGGGGATTCAAATAGCCTCAAACTGACTACTGCTTTCTTTGAGAACATTCAAGTGGACGTCTGAGAGTGTACGAAGAAGAAGAAGAAGAAGCTAGAATTAGCTGGAAATCCGTCAAGAAATTATGGTAAAGAACTATGGTGTGCAAGCTCGTGTCTCATGTCCTGAGAATGGCATAATTTCTCCTGTATTTGGTTTCTTCCTTTCCATTTCTTTCCACCGAACAAGTAAGACACTTGGAAGCAATATTTAACAGAAAACACACTTATAAAAACTAAAGACAGGACTGGTGACTGGATTTAAATAAATAAATTAGAAAAGAGACGTAACAGATCGTCAAAAAATCGTACGTTTCTGATATCAGAAGCAGATATGGGAACAAATGGGAAGCAGAGTGTCCAGGCCACCAAAAAATGATGTTATTACCAGCTCAGCAGAAGTGAACAAGTGATAATCTTCAGACTTCACACAGGCCACAACAGATTGAGATACCTTCTTCTTCTTCTTGCGATCGCATCTTTGATGTTTACACCGTCAGATGAGTTCTCATGATGAATTCGACTGTTGTTTGAAGTTCCTCTTTAGCTCCATATAGCTTTGAGTTTAGTGTTGAGTCATTGGGCCAGTATATCTTTCTTAACTGGTCATACAGAGGACAATCCTGTAGAACATGCTCAGCAGTTTGTTCGTTTAATCCACATGTGCACAGTGGGGAAGCAGACAATCGTAGCTTGTGCATGTGTTTATTCAGTTTGTTATGCCCTGTTCTGAGGTGAAAAATGGTTATCTGTCCCTGCCGGTCAAGAGTGTGGTAGTCATCGTTGGGTTGATTCTGTTCTCTTCTGATAGCTCTCTGGATAGCTCTCTTTTTCTCAGTGTATGTGATTTCATTATCTTCTTGTTCACATTCTCCTCCCTTTTTTGCAAGTTTATCTGCCTTTTCATTTCCGGGTACACCACAATGAGATGGTACCCACTGAAGTATGGTTCTCTTTTTGGCAGCTACCTTGTTTAGTTCATTTCTCAGATGTGGGAGTTAACCACCCTTGAGAGCTTGCAGGACAGACAGTGCATCTGTGAGGATGACTTCCTGGTGGTAGTCAGAGTTGGTGTTATAAATCATAATTGCAGCTTGCTCTAGAGCTTGAACCTCAGCTGTATAGTTGGAACAGAATTTGCCAGTGGGAATGTGCCTAGTCTCATGGTGGTTGTCAGGATATGAGATAAAGATACCGGCACCTCCATTCCTAACAGCATTTGTTGCTGATCCATCTGTATAGGCATGTATCCATGATTGATCGGGATAGCTTTCTTGGATCATACTCAATGTAGCAGTTCGTTTTTGCAGATCATTATACTCATATCCACTTGTGAGACCACTGACTGATGTATTAATTTGGAGTGCACTGCTGGCCTGTTCCCGTGGTACAGGGTATAGGGTGGGCTTCAGCGGTGTTGTCTTCATGGATAGGTCTTCTTGATGCTGTCTTTTAAGTCTTTTTCCCCGATGCACAAAGCTGCTATGTTTTAGACGTCCCAATGCCAGATCATCTAGTCTTGCCTTCATTGGGTGCGTTGACATACTGTTGTACTTTTCCATCTGGATCATGCTTTTGGTGTCTTTTCTATAGGACAATGTCTGTAATCCAGCAGCTTTCTGCATCTCTGATATTGGTGTAGTTTTCATGGCTCCTGTAATGAGCCTGAGAGCTTGATTTTGCACCTTGTCCAAAGACTGCAGATGTGAGTTAGCAGCTGATGACCATGCTGCTGAGCTAAACTCTAAGTGTGGTCTTATTACTCCATTATAAATCTTCTTTAGAGTTCGTTCATTTGCTCCCCAGTTGGTACCTGCTAATTTTCTGAGTATGCCTAGTCGTCTTCGGGCCTTTCCTTCTGCATTTTCAATATGCTTATTCCATGTAAGCCTTTGGTCAAATGTCACCCCAAGATAGGTGGGGCAGCTTTCTTCCTTGATCACGGTTGTCCCTAGGTGTATGTTAGCTGCTTTGTCCTTGGGGGCGAGGGAGAACAGTGTTGTGGAGGTTTTGTCTGTGTTTATTGTGATAAGCCATTTCTCTGCCCATGACACTAGCATGTCAGCTGCCCGCTGCATTCTATAATTTGCTGTGGTGACATTTTCATCAGCGCACCAGAGTACTAGGTCATCTGCATATAAGGCAGCTTTCACTCCTGCAGGGAGATCTTTCACCAGGTCATTGATGTAAACAAGGAAGAGTGTTGGGGAAATTACTCCTCCTTGAGGTACCCCCTGATAGAGCAACACTTTTCTGCTCTGCAGACCGTCAAGAGTGACTCTAGTTCTCCTGTTGTGCAAGTATGACTGGATCCATTTTATCATGTTGCCTTGGATTCCACTTCTCCTAAGTTTTGCAATAAGGCCATCTTTCCACACCTTGTCAAAGGCCTGCTTGAAGTCGACCCAGATCGTTAGGACCTTTTTCTTCTCCTGGAAGGCATCTTCTATTGCTTGAGACAAGTAAGTAACTTGGTCTTCTATACTGTAGCATTCTCTAAATCCAGCTTGTTCCGGCACCAGGATCTGCTCAGACTCTAAATACCATTTCAGTCTGTGGTTGACTATTCGCTCCATAGTCTTCCCAACACAGCTTGTGAGACTGATTGGCCGGTAACTTGCAGCCTCGGTCTTACATTTCCCTTTCTTTAGTATGGGTATTGTGATGGCTTCTCTCCATACTTGGGTACCGTTCCTTTCAACCAGCTGTGATTGAATATCTCAAGCAGTTTTGTCTTTGCTGCTGAGCTCAGATTTACTAGCATTTCGTTGCTGATTTTGTCTGGGCTGGATGACTTTTGGAACTTAAGCTTGGAAATAGCGTTCTGTAGTTCTCCTAGTGTGATGAGTTCCCTCATTGGGGCAGGAGTATCTGTCTGTCCCATGGTTGCCAGTATTTCTTTTCTTATCTCTCTCTGATGGTCTATGTTAATGGATAAGTTGCTTTCTGAACTGTATCTTCTAGCAAACAGGTCTGCAGCTTGTTTTCCTCTGAGAAGTTTGCCACCTTCATCCAATGTGATAGTCTGCCTAGGCGAGGAACGCTCTTCATTTAGAGACTTGACTAATCTCCAAAGTTTCCTGCCGTCTTTCTCAAGGTTCAGCGATGCCGTTTTAGTTCTCCAGCTTTTCCGTTTTTCTTCTAGCTTTGTTCTCTGAAACTCTGCTACGGCCTTTTTCCATTTGTTGTGAGTTTCAAGTGAAGGCTGAGACTCTGCGTCCTTTCTAGCCCTGTCCATTGCTTCCTGGCATTCTTGGAGTGTGCTGGACCAGTATGGTGTGTAGTTACACCGGCATCCTTTGGGAATGGTTTCTTTTGCAGCTTGTAGTATGCATCTGTTGAAGTCTTTTACCACTTCATTAATGTCTCTGTTCTGTACCTTGAGGTCAGACAGCAGCGTGTTCACCTGATGCCTGAATAAACCCCAGTTGGCTTTTTTTGTAATTCCATCTTGTAATGGCTGGGCCTGTACTAAGAGTTACACTCTGGACAGTAAGAAAGATTGGGCAATGGTCGCTTCCTCCTAGTTGGTCTCCTACTTCTCTACTAATATGTCCAGCTATATCTGGGGTGGCGAAGGCAAGATCTGGAGTTGAAGTTGTGTGCCATCCTCTGGAGTAGAAGGTAGGAGTATCTGTGGCAGTATTGACTAGGATTAGGGAGTGGTCATCTTGCCATGTTTCAACCTCTTCACCTCTGTGATCTAGATGGTTATAGCCCCAGCTCTGGGAGTGGCTATTAAAATCTCCAACTGCTATAAAGTTGGTGACTGGTACCTGTATAGAGCTGAGACTCAGGGGTTTGTTGTTTGGACAGTAATAGTTCAGAAGTTCTATTTCCATCTTGTCTACCTTTAGCTGCAACAGCTGATATTCTGCTCCGTCCATGTAGGTTTTCCTTTCGTGTGCATGAATGTTATTCCTTACAAGAGTAAGTACTCCTCCTTTTCATCTATCTTGTCTGTCAGATCTGAAGCATTGATATCCCCTTATTTTAAAGGTTTGATCTGCTTTCAAGTGAGTCTCTTGGATACAGCAAACACTGACTTGCTTCTCATACAAGATGTTTTCCAGCTCCGTCTTTTTGCTGTATCCAGCCTGCTTGCTGTTCACTCCCTCTGCATTCCAGTGCATTATGACAAGTGGCACTCTGGGTTTCTCTTTTTGTCTTGTTTCGGTCAGTAGTTCTCCTTCGCCGTCTGCTGACTCTACAAGACGGTGTAGAGGGTCCTCCAGTAGCTGAGGGTGGGTTCTGTCGAGGCTCAGAGCCCGGCACTGCACCTGCCTGGTCGAGCTCCACAGGGTGAGCACCAGTACGAGATTTATTTGACGGTGTACTCATCCATAGAAAAAAGTGAGTTGCGTGATACTGTGGTTTCCGGTGCGCCTTCTGGCCCAGTATCGATGACTTCAGCACTTCTTCAACTGGAGAGTGGGCTCATCCCTAATCTGTTTATGTTCCCAGTAGTAGACTATTTGCAAGCAGCCTGGGGTGTCACTGCTCTGCACGGACTTATTTACCGAGGCGGCGTCCGAGCTCGTATGGTGAAAATATGGTTGCATTATCTTCAAAATAGACCTGTCTTTCCCATGGCTTTTCTGCCATCCTGCAACTTTGAGTTGGGGAGTTCTGAGCTGCAGTCTCTTTCCCAGGCATTTTATCCTGGTTTGGCACGGATCCAGACGACTCCACTTCTGGTTCTAAGTTAGCAGTTGGGGATAGGTGGGGTGGCATACTGTGCATTCCCCGTCATCCAGGGGGGCTCTCCAACTATGCAGAGCTTGCACAATGCTGTGCTCTGGTTCTGGGCTCTCCCAAGGAATCCTCACGTCCTGCACAGAGCCACTTCCAGATACCTACCACCTGCCATCTCTCCATTGTAGAAATCTCCTGCATGTGGCCATCCAGTCAAGAGCCAGTATTAAGTCTGGTGCCCATGTGCTCCCCCCAAGCTTAGTGTGCAATGCTGGGTTCTCAACATGCTGCACCACAGGGGGGATTGTGATGCTGAGCCAATTTGTGTTGTTGTTGTTTGCATTTCGCTTAGCCATCTCTCTCAACTCTGCACCAGTAAGCGACTTCAGGGACTTAACTGTGCCTCAGTACTGGGAGGCCCCGTTTCCGGGTACACCACACACAGCCAATTGAGGCAACGGTCATCGTGGGCATTTGAGATACCATCTTTTCAACAAGCTAAAGATAGGAACTACCGATCATTTTAACTGTGGCACAGATAAAATAACTGCTGAACATTAACTTCAAAGGTGCCTGCCATATGAGGAACAGAGAAAGCACTTATGGCCATCACCAGTACCATCCCTGGAAAAACTCTCCTCTAGAGACCGCGAGCCTCAAGCTGACCGCTGCTTTCTTTGAACATATTCAAGTTGACGTCTGAAAGTGAAGGAAGAAGAAGGTGCAGAAATAAAGAATTTTTTTTTTTAAATTGCCACTAATCAAATTCAGAACATTCTTTTGGAAGGCAAACGTTCTAACCACTAAACCATGGATATGATTTGGTGTATATAGTTTTAAAAAAAAAATAATTTTAGCTATTGCCTTGTGCCGTGTTGTCTTGCATTGTGTCCTTGGTGTCATCTGGAACATATTTAGATAATTATTGTATTTCCTGCCTTGCATATACTGACTAATGAGACCGAAGCTTGACTCCTCATTCATTTCAGATTTACAAGGGGTCCAACACACAGTTTCAGTTAGACTCCCTACAGTCTAATGTAGAATATCAGGCCCGTGTTGCTGCTGTTCGACTCTCTTCAGATGGCACTGGGGACGTCATCGGGGCCTTCAGCCCTGGGACCATCTTCTCTGCCATGACCCTCGAACCTCTGAGGTCAGGTTACAGTGCCAGTGCCAGTCGAGAGGACAGGACAGAAGAAAGGAAGCCATGGTCGGACCAGCAGTATGCTGCAATAATTCTCTGCTTGTTCGTGCTGCTGGCTGTCATCTCAGCCTTCCTCTGCCAGCAGTTGATTAGTTACATGTCCGGACCAGAGGATCCATCATCATCCTCACCGTCGTCTGCTTCAGCATCATCACCTTCTTCGTCACACACTAGTGGTGGAGGATTCAGCTAAAACTTTAAAAAAAAATTTGGACTGGCATTGCCATAAATATTTTTATCTGCTCCTTAATTTGGTCTGTATTTAATGAATATTTGTGACTTGACCAGAAATGTAATGATTATGTTTATGCTAACTTGACCAGAAAATTCTATATATTTTTTCTTTGTGTATATGAATTGACCAGAAGATTCAGTTAGGAGTATTTTATTTGTTTATTGGCTGGAAAATCCATTAACTCTTTCAGTCCCAGCAATTTCTAAGTCTCACATAGTTCCCAAAAAGGATACCAGTTTTTTTCCCACCACAACGTTAAAAAAGCAGTAAACATATTTATGAGAAATTAGAACATTTTAAAGTGTAAGTCTTACATGCAATAAATAAGTTTGTTTTATTAAGTGCAGACGTGAGGAAATCTGGCTATAGCCTAAAGGATGTGCCAAGTGGCCCTTTGGAGTATACTATACCATAATTTGGCACACCATACAGTGTTTGAGATAGAAAGAGTTAATGTCTGTAAGATGATTAACAACTTTTTTCTTGTCAGATTTGTTTTCATGAAGCCAGAAATTTAAATTTCTGCAAAAAATATTTGATATGTTTTGTTTTTAAAAACCAGATGTGCATTTTTGTGTGTATTTGACTTTCAGATGATAATATTATTTCTGTGGGTATGGTTTCATATTACAGCTCTTTATTAATTATTATTATTATTAATCCTACAGCTCCAGCTACTCTTGACCATTGTCTTAGAAATAAAATGCTATATATTGTCTGACATGTTGGTGATTGTGCTTTGATGTTGTTGCTGGCGCAAAAGATTATTAAGAAATATTTATCATCACGTTCAAAGATGCCAGAATATTTTTTAACCTTATCTTATGTCTTGTTTTTTTTTTTTTTTTTCAGTCTATTCTCATCTTTAGTGTTTTTAAAAACTCTATTTGTATTGGATGTTGTTGTGTTTATTTGTAACAGTTGTAACGATGGTGCTGTAGTGTTGATGTTTCTTTCATTCACATTGGGAGCCCAGAAGTTAGCAGATCCTGATGGTGATATTTGTCAGAGAAGGTTTAATCTTCAGCTCTTTGTCAGAGAGTTCTTCATTGTTAAATAGAGCCAGTCCTGATGTACAGAAGTGAGTCATGGGCAGTTAGGAAACAAGTAGGACAACCACTAGATGCCACAGAGATGTGATCTTACAGAAGAATGTTAAAAATACCAAGGGCAGATAAAAAGACTAATGAGGTTGTCCTGAAAGAGTGCAATGGAAGATTATTAGTCACGTTGGAAGATTATTAGTCACGTTGGAAGAAAGCAGTCAACTTTCTTTGGGCATGTTATGAGAAGATGAAAGATGGAATATATTGTGACAGTAGGAAAGGTTGAAGGACAAATAGAGGACAACAAAGAAAGAAGATACTGAGCAGTTTGACAACATGCCATGGAAAGAAATCAACAGTAGAATTGATAAGCAGTACAGGAGACAGGAAGTTGTGGAGAGACATGATCACCCGTGCCATCAGGCATGGTACTTGAAGAAGAATCCCTCTTTGTTGTGTGCATCATTATCATCAAATATATTTATTTTTTGGTCTATTTATTTGACATGTGGAGGGCATGCTATATAATTAAATGTATGTAAATGTTATATCACAAACAAATTTGTCACTAGTTATTTTCAGAATTGCAAGTAAAGAAAATGATGTTATTATGACCATAATCCTCCATCAGAGCACAAAACGAGAAAAGGACAGATTTGTATCAAACAAATAAATTGGGGAAAAAAAGGTACCAAAAATGTTTGAAAGCAGTACTGAAATAATGATAAAACTTACTGAAATATCTTGAAAAAAGTTTAGTGTTGTTGCGGAAGTGTTGAGCAGTTTTTGTTATCGGTGTCAACATTAACATTTGCAACAACAGCGCTAAGTGCCCCACTTTCAAGCATTTCTTTTTTTTTTTTTTTTTTTAAGGCCCTTTAATCTGTAACATTTGTTCATCTCAGAAATGCCAAAGTTTAGCTCAAAGTTTGTGATCCATTCATCATTGATGATATCCCAGACAGCATCTCATGCTTCTTTCTCAGCTTCTTTCCGCAGTGATAACTCTCCAGAATGTCTAAATTGTGACATCGGGGACCAGGTCTCTGGTGATACATCTCCAGAATTTCAAGTCATTGGTTATCTTGTGTCATCAGAATTTCTGGTCCTTGGCTGCCTTGTGCCATCATTGACAAATTTCCAGAGCTTCCAGTCCTTGGCTATTTAGTTTCATCAATGACAAACCTCCAGCATTTCTGGTCCTTGGAAATCTTATATCATCAATGGCAAACCTCAAAATTTGCAGTCTTTGGTTATATTGTGTCATCAGTGACAAACCTCTTGGATTTCCTGTCCTTGGGTTATTTTTTGTCATCAGTTGACAAACCTCCAAAATTTCTCATCTTTTGTTTATCATTATCAATGACTAACCTTCAAAATTGCTGGTCCTTAGTTATCTTGTGTCATCAATGACAAACCTCGAGAATATGTGGTCCTTGGCTATCTTGAGTTATCAGTGACAATCCTCCAGAATATCTGGTCCTTGGCTATCTTGAGTTATCAGTGACAGGCCTCCAGAATTTCTAGTCCTTGGCTATCTTGAGTTACCTCTACACCTCACGGTAGAAGGAGAACGACTAAGTAAGTAAGGCTATCTTGAGTTATCAGTGACAAGCCTCCAGAATTTCTGGTCCTTGGCTATCTTATCAGTGACAATCCTCCAGAATTTCTGGTCCTTGGCTATCTTGAGTTATCAGTGACAAGCCTCCAGAATTTCTGGTCCTTGGTTATCTTGAGTTATCTGTGACAAGACTCCAGAATTTCTGGTCTTTGGTTATCTTGAGTTATCGGTGACAAACCTCCAGAATTTCTGGTCCTTGGTTATCTTGAGTTATCAGTGACAAGCCTCCAGAATTTCTGGTCCTTGGTTATCTTGAGTTATCAGTGACAAACCTCCAGAATTTCTGGTCCTTGGCTATCTTGAGTTATCAGTGACAAGACTCCAGAATTTCTGGTCTTTGGTTATCTTGAGTTATCAGTGACAAGCCTCCAGAATTTCTGGTCCTTGGCTATCTTATCAGTGACAATCCTCCAGAATTTCTGGTCCTTGGCTATCTTGAGTTATCAGTGACAAGCCCCCAGAATTTCTGGTCCTTGGCTATCTTGAGTTATCAGTGACAAGCCTCCAGAATTTCTGGTCCTTGGCTATCTTGAGTTATCAGTGACAAACCTCCAGAATTTCTGGTCCTTGGTTATCTTGAGTTATCAGTGACAAGACTCCAGAATTTCTGGTCCTTGGTTATCTTGAGTTATCAGTGACAAACCTCCAGAATTTCTGGTCCTTGGCTATCTTGAGTTATCAGTGACAAGACTCCAGAATTTCTGGTCCTTGGTTATCTTGAGTTATCAGTGACAAGCCTCCAGAATTTCTGGTCCTTGGCTATCTTATCAGTGACAATCCTCCAGAATTTCTGGTCCTTGGCTATCTTGAGTTATCAGTGACAAGCCCCCAGAATTTCTGGTCCTTGGCTATCTTGAGTTATCAGTGACAATCCTCCAGAATTTCTGGTCCTTGGCTATCTTGAGTTATCAGTGACAAGCCTCCAGAATTTCTGGTCCTTGGTTATCTTGAGTTATCAGTGACAAGACTCCAGAATTTCTGGTCCTTGGTTATCTTGAGTTATCAGTGACAAACCTCCAGAATTTTTGGTCCTTGGTTATCTTGAGTTATCAGTGACAAGCCTCCAGAATTTCTGGTCCTTGGTTATCTTGAGTTATCAGTGACAAGACTCCAGAATTTCTGGTCCTTGGTTATCTTAAGTTATCAGTGACAAACCTCCAGAATTTCTGGTCCTTGGTTATCTTGAGTTATCAGTGACAAGCCTCCAGAATTTCTGGTCCTTGGTTATCTTGAGTTATCAGTGACAAGACTCCATAATTTCTGGTCCTTGGTTATCTTGAGTTATCAGTGACAAACCTACAGAATCTTCAGTCCTTGGTTATCTTGTATCATCAGTGACAAACCTCCAAAATTTCCATTCCTTACTTATCTTATGTTATCAGTGACAAACCTCTTCAATTTCCTGTCTTTGATTATCATATATTATATCGTCACTGGCAACACCCTCCTCACCCCAGGCCTAGAAAACTGTCCAATTCTTGATCACCTTATGTAGGTCCCTCCAGTTTTTTTTTTTTTTTAGTATCACCCTTGATGTCTCTTTAGCGGTTTTTAAAATCTTGCTTTTCTTCTCTTTTTCTTTGAGGTTTTGAATTATCAAATGACCTTGTCACATTATGGAATGAAGGTCATTCTGAAAGACTTAAATATGAAACTGGCAGCTTTTGACACTTGATATCTACAGGGTCTGAAGTCAAGACATTTTGTTTCCCCTGCACTTCGCATGCATCCATTGATACTGTTGCCTGCCTCACCCAAGCTGTGCTAGCTTGCCAACAAATCGGGGATTGTGACAGTGCTAGCCTTGCTCTTGACAAATAAATAATATACTTTTTTTGTGTGTAAATATTTTTTTTTTTAAAGTTCAAACATAGTTGTTGTTACAACATGGTCCAAGGATTTCAAGCCAACAAATTATATGTATATTGGGACTCTTGTATGTATATTTTATGTTACCACAATAATTACTAAAGTCATATTGTATTTAATATTAATTATTAATGGGATAAAAAAAAACTTATCTAAAAGTATGTTTTATTTTAATGTGTGATTTCATGTTTACACTTGGCATGTGTTTTATTTTGGCCATGTAATTTTAACTTCACACTTTTATTTTAACCATGTAATTTTGGCCGTATAATTTTTAACTTCGCTACTTGACATGTCTCAGTAAAACCATCTCAGCATGTTTTCATGTACTTACTTGTCGCACGATTCTGTTTTATGATGTTTCAGAAGGTAGGGTTCTTGGACTCCGGCCGGGGTTCCGAGCAACCTGCCAGGGGTAGCACTTTGTTAACTACAGTTTTTTGGGTCACGGGTAACTTGTTGGAAAACCCATCTGCCCCCTTTCTTACCAGTCTTTTTCTGTGATACTTTGCCAGATGTTCTGCACCGCCGTTCAGGGGAGGTAAAAATGATATAGTTCCTGATCATGAAATTCAATCACGTAAGACATGGACACAAATTTTGTACGCCCTTCTTCCTCCTCTCAACCCCAAGCTTTGGTGGTCAGAATCAAATATGCAGGCAACATTTTTGTCAGTTTTGACTTATGCAAGAATGCACTGGTGCGGTATGGGAATGATAATCTCGGCATACACACACACACAAATTTGAAGCCTGTCATTTTTCCAAATTTGCCAGACAGCACTACTGCATCACACACAGACCACCAGCCTTTACCTCACCACACACAGACCACCAACCTTTACCACACCACACACAGACCACCAGTCTTTACCACATCACACACAGACCACCAGTCTTTACCACATCACACACAGACCACCAGTCTTTACCACATCACACACAGACCACCAGTCTTTACCACACCACACACAGACGACCAGCCTTTACCACATCACACACAGACCACCAACCTTGATCGCACCAAAAACAGACCATGAGCCTTTACCACACCACACACAGACCACCAGTCTTTACCACACCACACACAGACCACCAGTCTTTACTACATCACACACAGACCTCCAACCTGTACCACATCACACACAGACCACCAGCCTTTACCACACCACACATAGACTGCCAGCCTTCTTTACCACACCACACATAGACCGCCAGCCTTCTTTATCACACCACACACAGACCACCAGTCTTTACTGCATCACACACAGACCTCCAACCTGTACCACATCACACACAGACCACCAGCCTTTACCAAATCACACACAGACCACCAGTCTTTACCACACCACACACAGACCACCAACCTTTACCACATCACACACAGACCACCAATCTTCTTTACCACACCACACATAGACCGCCAGCCTTCTTTACCACACCACACATAGAGCACCAGCCTTCTTTACTACACCACACATATACCAATCATCTTTACCACACGTCACATAGACCACCAATCATCTTTACCACACCACACATAGATCACCAGTCTTCTTTACCACACCACACATAGATCACCAATCTTCTTTACCAGACCACACAGATACCACCAAGTCTTCTGTACCACACCACACACGGACCACCAGCCTTCTTTACCACAGCACAAATAGACCACCAGTCTTCCTTACAACACCTCACAGACCACTGGTGTTCACCCAACACAGCACATACAAACAAAGATTTACTTAATCCACTTCTACCACACAATTAACATATGATGCATATAGGCCAAAAATCATTAACTCTTCTACTGAGCACACCACACATATAGACCAAGAATTGATATCTCCACTCAACACACCACACATGTAGACCAATAATTGATATCTCCACACAACACATGTAGACCAAGAATTGATATCTCCACTAAACACTCCACATATAGACCAAGAATTGATATCTCCACTCGACACACCACACATGTAGACCAATAATTGATATCTCCACACAACACATGTAGACCAAGAATTGATATCTCCACTAAACACTCCACATATAGACCAAGAATTGATATCTCCACTCGACACACCACACATTTGGTTCAAGAATCACTTACCACTCCATTTGATACACCACACATTTACACCAAAAATGTATAGTCCTTTTACTTCACACATCACACATATATAAACCAAAAATTGATAACCCCTTCACCTAGCACACATAAGTCGATAATTGATTACCCCTCCTCTGGGCACACCAACCACACATACAGGCCAAGAATTGCCAACCCTTCCACTTGTGACACACCAACCACACATACAGGCCAAAAATTGCCAACCCCTCCACTTGACATGCCACATATATAGGCCAAAACATGATAACACCTCCACTTAACCAGCTGTTAGTACAAGAGTCATGGATTCCATATTTTGTCACGTAATACAACCCACAAACTGGCCTAATTATAAATAAAATCTTGTTCACCCCACACATTGGTGAAGTGTTGGGTTCTTTTCTGTGAAATTTGTATAGATGTTATGTTGTGGGTGAAATGCAGACTTGATTAAGTGAACAGCAGACTTGTGACTAGGTGAAATGTAGACTTTGTGACTAGGTGAAATGCAGACTTTGTGACTAGGTGAAATGTAGACTTGTGACTAGGTGAAATGCAGACTTGTGACTAGGTGAAATGCAGACTTTGTGACTAGGTGAAATGTAGACTTGTGACTAGGTGAAATGCAGACTTGTGACTAGGTGAAATGCAGACTTGTGATTAGGTGAAATGCAGACTTTGTGACTAGGTGAAATGCAGACATGATTAAGTGAAATGCAGACTTCAGGCAAATTACAGACATGAGTAGATGAAATGCAGTCATGATTTGGTGAAATACGACTGGTTGCATATGTGTCGAAGATTTTCAAAACAATTTCTGCATTTTTTTACTTTTCGGATTTAAATGAATTTTGTAATAAAAGTGAGGATAGACAGAATACCATAAATTGTGTACATCATCCTCCATTTCTTGCGGAAGTACTGCACCGAGTTATATTGACGTAAAAATTCCTGATGTGGCGGCGCAAAATCTGCTGCTGTTTGGTCCGCAATAAACATTATTAACAGGATAAATGAAGTCTGCATAGTTACCAGGGGCTCTGAGGAGACAAAGAAATAATGTGACAACTGCACTGTCAGGCTTGTCATACAAGGTGACTAATATGAAATTGTGCATGGCGTTGAAAAACCTCATCATGTAAAACAGATTGCCACAGGAGCCACCACTGCAAGAACATATAGCAAGAACATATAACAAGAACATATAACTGTTTGGTGCAGGCTTGCTGCCAAGTTGGCTCTATGCTCTGCTAAGAGCTCAAAGGAAAATGGTGGTGATGATAATGAAGTGAAGTTCATTTTTTTTGTTAAACGTTGTCAGTTCTAAGCCAGTGTGCATAGGTGGAGGTGGCCATTGTTGAGATGCCTGTTAAGTTCACATTGGTTAAAAGGTAAAATATTTTTCAACACAATTTTATATTCATTTTTTCCCTGGCATAAAAATTATTTAAAAAGTAAATGTGCCTCTATATGTCCATTGTCTATAATTTTACTAGTTCCTACATCGATTTTCCTACTTTCACTATCGTCGATAACTGGGTCATAGTCCGCATCGAAGTAGGATTAATCATTTTCACTATTGGAATAACACACAAACGTAGATCTAATCCTTCAAAATCTCTTCCATGGCTTGAAGAACCATTTTTACAGTGTAATTTTTTTAAAATCACAAAAAATCAACGACTTGACTTAGAAAAATGCGATAGATATCTAAACAAACTTCGAAACAGACTCCCACCGGAAACATGCAAAATCTCATACGCGCAAGACTTCCGACGTTGCTTAGCAATGAAATAAGCAACCTGTTGCCGGGCGCTTTTAGGCGAATTGGCCGGTATGATAAAACATAAATTGGACTGGAAAGGGTTAAAATGCAGTAGTTTTACAATATTAACTGTCAGCTCCATGAAAGGAGCAGGAGACAGCTTGACCTTCTCCATCCCTTTTGAGGGAGAAGCCTGAGACAGACTGCCAGAGATATATGTTATTATTTGAGAGCGAACGACAAAGAAGTTTAACTGCCAAGACTGCGGATGGTCTCATAAAATTTTAAGTCCACGTGTCACGTTATTATCTTTTAGCCCCAACATCAGCTACCCTGGTTTATATATTTTCTTGTCTGGAAGGTCATTACCTGGGAGCATTTAGTTGAACTTGTTCAAGATTTTAGATACTGATTTACAAACCTTTATCATATTTGTTCCTGTCTGTTTTCATTGTTTTCACTCTGCTAATCAAATATAACATAAGTGTGTCAGTAATTTATTTATATCTTCATTTTCTAATGAAGTCCAGTTTCTAGTTCCAAGACCATCTTTACAGATATACAAGGTGTTTTCAGAATTATGTATACACACTTTTTTATGCTGATAACTCAATTAACATTTGAGATAGAATTTTGGCATTTCCACATTTAAAGTCACAAATGTTCAAAGTCTCGGCGACCTGCAACAATTCATTGTTCACAGCGATGAACAACTGACAGCCATTCTGTATTGTTAGTAAATGAATAGTGAAACATGCAGTTTTAATGTGATGTTACAGGTCCCTCACTGTATGCTTTTTGAGATGAGCACAACCTTTTTTTAAACAAATTTTATGAGTATAATCTATTGCAAAAACAATATGGCTGAACAAGCAGTGTCCAACCAGAGCCGGCTCCTGAGCAGAGCGACATAAGAGAGACGCTGAAATGCATAAAAATTTAATAAAACCATGAAAATTCTAAAAGAACAAGAAAGATGAAACACTGAAGTTGACAGTAAATAATTATTTACTTATAGGAAAGTGGGTGCCATCACAAGACCTCCCACCACCCTGAAAAATCCATTGGACCAGCTCTGTGTCAAACAATTGAAAACATTATATTAATGTTTTAAAATACATAGTAAACATATGTGTTTATGAGGAAATGCCATATAATATATATGTAGTGGATCGTTGTAAATTGAGTGGAAAATATTTGTAAATGGTGTAAATCTTATATCCTACAGATACATTTGTTTTGTTTCATGTAAATGGCAGACATGAGGAAATTTTGAGTATAATCAAACAGGCATACCAAGGCGCCCCTTGAGAGACCAGTGTACTGTGGCATGGTGCACCAAACAGCTTGTGGGACAGAGAGTTAAAGTTCAGTCATTCTAGGCAGTGAATGGACTTTACCGAGGTTGTCTACAGCTAGAGTCAGCCTTAGGGTAGGGCAAACCTGAGCACCGCTCTGGGCGGTAAGGGCAAGGGTGCACAGGAGTGGGTAAGGGGGGGGGGGGTAAAAATTATTTTTAGGCTTACCTTTTCTTCAACTGTGACACAATTCACCCAAGCCGAAGCATGCATTGTAAATCTTATATAGGATAATACTAACACTAAAGTGTGACATTATTTACAGATTTACCAGTTCAGATCCTGGACAAGCCCCCAAAACTTTCTGTTGTTGTTTATTTTGTTCTGTAAGCAATAACTATCTAAAACTGATATGGAATTGTATTCACAGATCTAAATTAATCTTCCAGCAGAGTTTAACTTTTCACTGCTAGAAGCATGGGGGAGTGTGCGCATCTCAAACGACTTGCCCTGAGTGCTGAATGCTCTAAGGCTAGCTCTGACACTTTTAACACAGAATATTTGACCAGGTTACTTCATAACCACTAACCCAAGTGCAAGTTAATTATATGCGGATCAGGTTCTACTGTTGGTCTCTCTGTGACACAGCCTTGTGGATATTTTCGTTTCATCTCATTCCAGCATATTATATTCATGTCTAAAAGTGAAAAAGAATAGAAAATTACTTTTGTCATTTTTTTCAACATTTACAATACTTAAAAAAATGTACACTTTTTTGCTGTTTTTTTTTTTTTTTGGTCTTGTATTTTGAATTCAACGTCTTCAGAATTAAATATTCTACAAAATTAATTGTTCCACCCATGTGGGCAGTTGTTTTTACATCTTCTCTCAGTATGTGTACAATTGTTGAGTTTTGACATATTTCATTATTACATCATGTTTTATGTACCTATCTATAGTATATAATATATATGAAAATATAAACAAAAGTTATATATATAAATAGCATCATTACTGCGGTTATATTTAATTATTAATATAATTCATTTTTTTGTTTTCTGCCAACATGTTCATTAAGTCCTAGTTTTTGCAAAACCAATCATGTATTCTCTGGTGTTGTCAAGCCAGTAAGTTCTTAAAATATATGAACCGGTATATAAATGTTGCAGTTAACTTTATAGATGGCTTCAAAGACTTTATTGTTCCTATGTTTATAGCTTTCTCTCTCTTGTTACTGATATTAAGTGATGTCTGTTTTTCTGTCACACAAGCTTTTTTGTTTGGTTATAGTAACTGAGATCATTAGTGGCACACAGTGGCGGTTCCAATGCTTTTTTGGTGGATGGAAATAACTAGAAATATATTTGTAGTTATGCTTGTGCCAACGCACGTGTGAGCTATAACATAACAAGGGTTTAAGATGACAATATCATACGCAGAAAAAAATAGTGGGGGTTATTCATTGTTACCTTTAAACTAACAAGTAAAAATATTTGCTATATGTTGACAAATTGAAACATTTATGTGAAAGGTCCCAGGTTCAGATCCCTGACGACCGGCCAAAACTGTCTTTTAAACTTTGACATCACAGATGAATACAGCCATTATTACAACAAACATGGGAGTTGCGCTAGCGTAGTGGTTACAACACCGCTCTGGCGACCGGGTGATTCAGGATCAAACTCGGGCGACGGCATTTGAGGATTTTTCGTCGACCGGGATTTGGACTGGATTAACTCGAGACCTGGCGAGGACATTTGAAGGAGTGTCGTCGACCAGGGACTGGCGGCTCCTGAGCCGACCCAGCTCTAATGGGTACCTCCGAAAACGGCGAGTATCTGCCTGAATGGCGAGGGACACTTGTCTCTGTACAAGAAAATAGGATACTCACGTAAAAATCAATGTCAGGTTAGACATTAATAATAACCTGAGATTTCGCCTCGAGTATTAGCGGGCGTACGAAAAAAAACAAAAAACAAAAACTACAAACACAGCTTGTTACATAAGTCATAAGTCAGTGAACTCAAAAACTGCAGATGCAATCTCCTCTGTTCATAATAATAGTAATACAAAGACTAGTCACAACAAAATGCAAGACAGAAACTTGAAAGTAATAAATTCATGTACAAGTCAATCATAATAACTCCTCACTTCTGCCACAAACTGTTTGATATTATCTGCTGACATCCTAACACTATTCTAATGTTTCTGGAGTGCCACAATATATTCTAGAATTCTGTTCACTGACTGTTACCTGACATGACACTTTCCCAATGGAAGCAACCATTAGTACAATGTCTACACACTGTAGAACATGGAAAATATGTGCAAAAATCACGACTCCAACAGATGAGTGTCACACAGATCCAAAATACCACGGCTTCCAACATTTCACACACTGGGCTGCACAAAGCCAAATTCCTCCCCATGAAAAGATCATGCTCATACCTCAAGTCTCCCCCAGCTGAACTTATGACACTTATCATTCAACCTTTGACATGACTCAGTCATGTCTGTTACTGAAACATTCAAACACAAGTGAGTCTAACACTCACACTACAGCTAGATATAGCACACGTAAATCCAACTAAATTTAACGTTACTGATTACTCACACATAACAGGTAAACAAACCTGGCTTCAGATGTAGCCCTGGATCCTATCGCCCATACTACAAACTGCTCATGACACAGTTTATAAGGACTTCATAATTACTGAAAGTTAATTACCTGTTATAAAGGTGTCTTTTCCTTTCAAGCTTCTTGTGACAAACAATTGTCCCACCTGTTCTTCAGTCATGCAGAATGATTCATAATTACTGAAAGTTAATTACCTGTTATAAAGGTGTCTTTTCTTTCAAGCTTCTTGCGACAAACAATTGTCCCACCTGTTCTTCAGTCGTGCAAAATAATTCTTGAAATTAAGTGTTGAGGTCTGGGATGGAATTAATTAGTTTGTTCTCTGATCAGTAGCATCTGCAAAGCTTTACGCCATTCTTCACTTAAGGTGTTCCTTAAGTAAGTGTAGACAGGTATCTTTCCTATTAAGATGTTGTCATTGGTGCAGTGGCAGTTATTTTAAGGAGTTTGTTGTTTTCATTGAAAATGTTGATAGCAGTAGTATCCCCCTTCAGTCAGAACTAAGGGAATGTGTCTCTGAGGTGATAGTCTTCAATTGTTTTTTTTTCATGATGTTCCTTTCAGTGTGTTCTTTTCTCTTCTGCTTGTTGCAAGAGCCTCTGTTCGATTAATCTGAGGTGGCACCATAACATCACCTAATACATAGAATAGATAGCTCCAGTTATCGTGTGGACAAGCCAAAAGTATCCCAATCATGGTGTTCTGTGCATTTAAGCTTATTTTCCCAGCAATGTGATGTCTAGATTTGTGAACTACATCAAACTGTTGTTTTGCATTCTTGGGGGTGGCTCTTAATCATCCCCTGAGCTCAGAAGGTAAAATGCATGCATTAAAGAAGTGGAAATGGGTGGAAGTAGCAGCAAGAGAAGGGGTGGGAAGTCTTGAGAAAAGTTAACGTTGTAGGTACATAGCAGTTGTAATGTATTTACAGAAATGTAAAGTTTTGGTGAAATGCAGACATGGTTAACGTGAAGTACAGACTTTAGGCAAACTACAGACATGAGTAGATAGAGTGCAGACATGAACCTTTTTGGTTTTTAAAGTTCTAGTTGGATAGACCCCACTGTCCTCTAGGAACGAGCCGCCACTGGTGACACATATCTCAAACTCCCCAACCTCCAGTTTTGTTTACCACTGCCCAAATACTGTGTTTATGTTGAATGGTGAACTGTATCCTGTATAACTTTGTGTAGCAGCTGAGAAAAATGAACAAAGCGGTCATGAGAAAAGGGCCCTTAAGATCCTAATGATTTTTTACAAATTGAAAGGGTTCTTCTTGGGAATAAAATTATACTTTTGCCGTCTGGCCTTTGCTCCAGTTTGAGTCTGTGTTAACAGTGATTGACAGATAACACCTTTGGTAGCTTATGTTGCATAAAACACACAAAAGTGTCTGTGTATACCAGGTTTTATTGGAGAGGCTCCTGGGTTTTCTGTTCATGCTGTCTAACACATAAATGTGACCTTGTGTGCCAGCTCACGGCACTATATAATGTTTATGTGGTAGCAAGGTGGTCACTGATTATCGTGATGTCCCGGGTTCTTTTCAGGCAAGTCTCTGTTCTTATTCCAAGGTTGGATATTTAACCCTTACCAAGTAAGTTATCATTTCATTTCTTCATATTTCTCGTAAACAATAAAATCAGAAATGAATCCAAATTATAAATATATCCAAGAGGGTACGAAGTGATAACATGAACTTTTAATTTATTCAGTACCAGGCTTGGTTCAGATCACCATCTTCCTTGCTGCTGACTGGGATTTCATAGATGTATACACAATCCTCATCTATCAAATTGTTCAGCAACAAATCTTCTGTGTAAATCTTATGGAATCTGTTATCGGTAACCACTGTTTCATAACATCTTGTCTGATGGCACGATTACTTCATTTGATAGAGCAGTGGTTAGGTCTTGTAAACAGCCTGCCTTGGCTACTGTCAGCTTTAGCTGCATAGGTTTCTTGTTTGGAGACAAAGGAATCCAGGTAACTGTGATGTGTCGCTCATCCTTGGCTAGCAGTGGCAATGTGAGGTCCCAAAATGGGTCAAATGTCATAGACATCCCACACACTGGACAGTGGACTTCAGAAGGTGTCTGAAATGACTGAATTATTGCTTTCCGTGCAGCTGTTGAGGGTTTTTCTTGTAAGAATCCCTGAATCTTTTGACTGTTCAGACCTTTCCCTCATACACACTTCATGGGGGGGGGGGGGGGGGGTTCAGCAATACAATCAAGCATTCATGTGCATCTTGCTGTTCATAGCCATAAAATTGTGGAGCATAGTTCTCCAGTGAAACCTTCAACGTCTGCGGTTCTAGGCATCTCTGACATCCTGACCACATATCAGCCAGAAGTTGGATAAAAGAGACTGCAACCTTCCCTGCATTTTCTGTGCAGCTCCTCTTTTTCATGTCTGCTTAACAAGTGTTCGGTCAAGGATGCCACACTATTTAACACTGGATTGTTGAGTTCATATAACGTATTTCCCAGATTTATGCAAAATGCCAGTATCGAAACCTAACTCTATTTCTGTATCTGAATAAATGAGTGTCACTGCGAAAATGCCATGTTTTTTCAAGGTCAAGACGCTATTTAATTTTCTGTTAAAGTGATCTAAGTCTTATGTTTTTCTTATATGTTATTGGATCACTTGCGCTATTAATTACCATTGGTATAGGTGACTATTTCGTTACTAATTGTCCTTGAATTGATTGCATATTTCTATTTTTATAATGCAACTGCGTTTTATTTTATGTGAAAAACAAAATGACCTTGGATATTTATACTGTTTTAACTATCATGATGTTGCTTGTCGGTTTTCTCGTCAGTTCTTATTCTTAGTCTTTGTACTATCTGTTTCTTGTTATTTCTTACGCTTATTTCTTTTAGGGGGTTGGCTACACTGTCACACTTGGACTTACATAACTTACCAGAAGTCTGGCCAGTGCTCCAGTCAATATTTTGTTGTTGAGTAGGTGATAAAATATCTGAGAGACGACATAAATTTAATAATACTGTATGCACATTTTAAAATGAGATTTTAATGTCATTGTAATGTCTCATCTGCAGGTTTTAAAATGCTGTACGGTCTCAGGGGACAAGCGGTTTCTGTTATTAATGGCATTTGTAACCCAGTTTGTACGTAAGTCGGAATTAGCACGTCCAGTGAATGTGCACAAGTGTCCGTTAATAAAACATTTATGAAAAATAATGTTTTATAACACTTATTTTACCGAATAATGTCTGAAACTTATTAACAATGTCAGTAAGTAAAATACAGTGAATTGACTGCAAAATTCAAACTACAAAACAATGTTAATATCATGGTATCTATACCTTACGCTAAACGCGAGCACGAGTGGACTTAAATAAATAATGACACGTTTCTGTCTTAGTATCGGTGACAACCAGTATGTTTCCTATTTACCCGCATCAGATTTAGTTAGCCTTGTTCATAAGTAACGAATCGATATCGACACAGTAGCTGAAAATTACAATGAATTCGTCTTATGGGTTCATTAGTATCAATGGGTTGCAGTAAGTCGAGACCACCGTAACCCGAGACCTTACTGTTTGATTTGAATGTCCCAGATCTGTGGGTGAGGTCAGAAACATGATAGTTCTGCATGTTTCTCATGTCATTCTTCATTACCCATCTGTTCCCTGTGAAGCACAGTCCTTCAGTAAGTTGACGCCATTCTTTCAAGGTCTTCCCTTTTCTTTCAAGGTCTTCCCTTCTCTTCTTTATTCCTTTTACGTCATCCCCAGCTCCCTTTATGTTTCCTTCCCTGTGACTGGGAGGATTCCAGAACAAGGACTGCCTTGAAGTGCTATTAGCTGGTTTCTGTTAATATTGTAATCAGGAGGTTAGACTGAATCAGTTTTTGACCAGCAGTTCAACCAGTTTCAATAGAGTTGCTGAGAAAGTCACAGATAGAAACATTTGGAAGAGCCACCATTCACATGATATCGGGTTTATGGTCAACGAATGAATGACACAGCATCCTGATAGGGAAGTTACAATGTGAGGCCAAATACAAGCCATTAATTAGACAAAGGTTTTATCTGCTCCCTACAGCGATGTGTAGTTGTTAAGTGTATCTGTTACTGTACATTGGCTGAAGAGCTGGCTTGGAACTACATAGCTAAAACGGCGGGGGGGGGGGGGGGGGGGGGGGGGGGGGAGAGAGAACGTGTTAACAGTTCGTAATAACAGAGAAGAGCTGAGTTACTATGTTTCAGTCAGTCAGTCAACTATGTTTCAGTCAGTACCTTTCAACTACCTATGGAGCTAAGGTCTTTAACACAAACACCCCGCACCTTCCTGTGTGGTGCCATCCATTTAAGGTCTTTTCATATCCTCTTTATTTATCCCTGTCACTAGTTCTCTTCCCAATAGGTTATTTAAGCCCCTGTATTTATCCTACCTTGGGGATCCCAAAACAGAAACTGCTTTGTAATGCTATACATTTTTAAAAAAAATAAGTTTTGCCTCGCGAGGCGCCAAATTCAGTCTGGACAGTTCTATTAGGTCAGTTATATTAGGATCCATGTCCAGATATACAAGACTTTGCAACTTGACTATCAATCGATATTCTCAATGTGCTTCATTACATTTACACTATTATTACATGTACACTTTTTTTTAAACCTTATCAAACAACCTGAATCTTCGTTCATGCATCAAAGTCCAGTATCTGGGTATAGCAACTTTGATTCAAGAGTTTCAACATTTCTGTTTTTATATTTCACTAATGGTTTCGTTTTGAGTATGACTCAAGTTATAAGTCCTGTCTTAATAGACGCCAGACGGCCTATTTCTCTCCCCCCCCCCCCCCCGTGAAGTCATGTTAAAATCATCTGTATTTTAAAAGATATTTGTTGTTACTTGGCCAGCAATAATGACTCATGACAAACCAATTCAAAAGATGCAGGTACATAATTTGAGCACACACACTGTTCAATTTCTGCTTGGCATGTTTCCATTATGTTATGTTAATGCTAACAACAACAAAAAAATTATGTCACAGTAATCTTAATTCCGTCTATTTTCCTGCAAGATAGAACCTCAGACCAGGGGAGGCCACAGGTGTTAATGAGAGAGCATCTGACCTGCTAACTTCTAGAGGAAGCCAATACCTGTCTAGTTTCCTCAGCTTGTAAGATAATTATAAATCCATGACCTTGAGAAATGATGTAAATTTATTTATTTGAAGCTAAATTTTCTGTCGCCGGTATCACGTCTGGATATTTTTATTTGAAACTGCAAATATTTCCAGTCTTTGTATAACTTTTTTTTGTTTTTTAAAATAGGAGTTTTGCCTTGTTCTGGCGAACATAGACACTAAGTCTGTCGTATATTAGGACACGTCCAAATACTAAAGACCTTGTCTGGTATTAAGATGACCTGTGTTTGTTGGGAACTGGCTTATAATTCTTTTCTTAGCTGTTGTATATAGATGGGCTTGTCTTTGTTGTTTACATTGCATTATTTGTTTATATATGTATCATGGGTTTAGGGACAAATTTTTGTTTGTTTTTGAGAAAACTGCCTTTTCCATGGAGTTCATATTCGTGGAGCTTGTAGAAATGTTGGGTTAGCTGTGTAATTCAAACTGATGGAACTTCATATTCATGGAGCTTGTAGAAATGTTGGGTTAGCTGTGTAATTCAAACTGATGGAACTTCATATTCATGGAGCTTGTAGAAATGTTGGGTTAGCTGTGTAATTCAAACTGATGGAACTTCATATTCATGGAGCTTGTAGAAATGTTGGGTTAGCTGTGTAATTCAAACTGATGGAACTGTAAAGAAGTTGCCACATTTTTGGTATTGATGTGCTCATGACAATGGAATCATGATGATGATGGAGCTTGTAGAGAAAATGTAATTTTCCAGGGAATTCACACTTGTTGAGTTTTGTGTGGAAGTTACCTCTGCCGAGAAATGTGTATTGATGGGATTTGTACACACATTGCTTTCTTGTGGAATCAGTACTGGTTATGTTCAGAGTTTTTTGTTTAAATAGACCACCACCATAAGTTGTCAGTTTATTGTGAGGGTACAGTGTGTCTTCAACATACGATGAGGTTTCCATGTCGATATGGTCATACATCACTGTATGTTATTTGAACTAAAAGGATACGTTAACAATTACCATATCTGAATGCTAAAATATGTAAGTTTGTTTTGTTATATTTTAACTAATTTTACTGTTTTTGTTTATAATGAAATAATACAATTTACAAACCTTTAAATTACTGTACTGTAATAAATAATGAATAAATAAAATTTAATTAAATAATCAGGAAAAGAAAATAACATAATAGGATTAATGGGAAGGATTTCATAAGTATATGTGCCAATGGTCATTAAAATATGGGCCTAACACCATATTCCCTATACGCCAGAGTGGGCATTTAACCTGTTTTTTTTTACCTTGTTCGTAAGTTTATGTGGTCGTAAGTCGCGTATGTCATAAGTTGAGGACAGTCTATACTTGTGTAAAATGGTTTTGAAAACATTGCCATGCCATTGAGATATACACGTGGTGACCTTCTGGTTCGCAAGAAAGTAGTCGTGTAAATTATTTGAAAGTTTCAATTTTAAAAAGTACAACCACCATTTCCCAAGTAAACTAATGGAACATTACGAGTGATACGTTACTGTTGTAAGATTGTGCAAAAAAAATGTAACACCAGTTGTCTGGGGGTCAAACTTTAACAGTGTTAATAACACCAGTTGTTTGGGGGTCGCCCCCATGTACATCCCAGTTGTCTGTGAAGAGACAAAGAAAGAACAAGCATGTCATAGAAGGCAACTAATTTGAGGGTTGTGCATGGGGCTGGCAACTTGATCATGTAAAACAATTGCTCCATAAGGAGCACATAGGGATAATGATGATGTCCTGGGGTCTATTCTGAGAATTACCCCTGTACTTGCACATAGGATAATGATGTTCTGGGGTCTATTCTGAGAATTACCCCTGTACTTGCACATAGGATAATGATGTCCTGGGGTCTATTCTGAGAATTACCCCTGTACTTGCTCATAGGATAATGATGTCCTGGGGTCTATTCTGAGAATATAGGATAATGATGTTCTGGGGTCCCCTGTACTTGCTCATAGGATAATGATGTTCTGGGGTCTATTCTGAGAATTACCCCTGTACTTGCACATAGGATAATGATGTCCTGGGGTCTATTCTGAGAATTACCCCTGTACTTGCTCATAGGATAATGATGTTCTGGGGTCTATTCTGAGAATTACCCCTGTACTTGCACATAGGATAATGATGTCCTGGGGCCTATTCTGAGCACATAATTACCCTATTCTGAGAATTACCCCTGTACTTGCTCATAGGATAATGATGTCCTGGGGTCTATTCTGAGAATTACCCCTGTACTTGCTCATAGGATAATGATGTTCTGGGGTCTATTCTGAGAATTACCCCTGTACTTGCACATAGGATAATGATGTCCTGGGGCCTATTCTGAGAATTACCCCTGTACTTGCACATAGGATAATGATGATGTCCCTGGGTCTATTCTGAGAATTACCCCTGTACTTGCACATAGGATAATGATGATGTCCCAGGGTCTATTCTGAGAATTACCCCTGTACTATTGTTTCACTTTTGCCACCAGTCTTTTGAAGAATAAATATTTGAATGATAAGGTTGGATCTTTCAAATGATTTGTTGTCTGGCGTAGGGTTTTTTCCTCCTGTGTTTATTCCCAGCATGTGAACTCGGGCCAGGTCATAACTTTGAATGTATCTATTGATGTTTCTTTTGTTGGTCTGGTTTGTGTCTTTATTGTCCCTGTATCGACTTCCTAGTCATTTTATGCATACAAATAAAGCTGTTTTTTTACCTTTGACTGATTCACAGATGAACTTTGACACCAGAGGTATAATTATTTTCATTCTTGTGTTATAAAATATTTGATGATTATATAACACGTTACGTTGCTCTATGATCATTACACTCTTTTTATGTCAAGAGAGAGACATTATACATATAAGCTGGCTTATTTCTCTTGATATTAGTGGTCATTGTATATGGAGACTTCAGGCACACACAGTTTAACCTCGGAAAGTGACATTTTAAAACAAGGCAGATTTTTATTATTTTCAACATAGCCATTGTGAAGCAAGAACTGCACATTTCCAAAAACTTAAATTGTCCTCTAAATTCTTAATAATGCATTCTTTCGAATACTTGCAGAAGAACATATATTATAGGGTGGCGTATAAAAAAAGTAGCCCTGCCATATAGAACACTGAGCTGAGGTCTGTTTTCATGAATTTGTTACAGAGTGTGAAAACTAGTATTGACATTGGTGGTGCAGTCCATTTACTACAGCGCAACCTTAAAAATGGTAAATAACAATCTTTAATAATAATAAAATAACTTTTCAGATGTAATATAAGATTTGTTACACTGACACTTACGGGGGGCTACCTTTTTGTACACTGCCCTGTACTATGATATCAACGCCAGACAACTGGCATTTAAAAACGGCAAAATGACTTCAAGTCATATATGTTTTTATTTTTTTGGTCATTTAGCCCCTAAATATATATATATTTTTGTTTCAGTGGTAAATTTATCTTCAAGCTAACTTCTGTAATTATCATATCTTAAGTGTACTTTTGTCTGTGTCCAGTTGATCCTTCCTGAGGTAATATTTTTATGTTACAGCTTAAAAATGACACACGTGGACACGTACAAAAAATGTGAATGCAAGTGATTAAATTTATTATTATAAATACTGAGAGTAATTGTGTCTGTATGTTTTTATTGTTTTCATTTTATTCAGATGATGATGTGAATAAATGATTATGTTTGTCTACAAAGAGTATCTCCTTACCTTTCTTGGTATTGTTCTACTTCTAATAACGTTGTCTCTGGAATCTCTCATATAACCTATTTACCTCTTAAAGTTGATGGTCAGTATATGACTTCTCTCATATAAGCACATCTATATGTCTCATAAAGTTGATGGTCTGTCTAAGGCTTTGCTCACATAACCACATCTATTTATCTTATAAAGTTGATGGTGCGTTTAATGCTTCTCTCATATAACCACATCTATTTTTCTCAAAGTTGATAGTCTGTCTGTGACTTCTCATCTCCGATCAGTTTCATCCATAAAGGGCGTAGTCTGCCCTCAGTATAAGACCTGCTACTGTATGCCATCTCCTTACCCCCTTCCCCTACATTTCAAGATCTGCTACTGCAATGTATGTTGCCATGTAAAAGTGTTCCACAGCTGAAAGCATTAGAGGCCACAGAGACGTGGTTTTACAGAAGAATGTTAAAAACACCATGGACAGCCAAAAATAATGATGAGAATGTCCTGAAATGCACAAAAGAAACTTATTTCACAAGTTAGAAGAAAGCAATTCACTTTTTTTGGGCATGTTATGAGAAGAGGAAAGCTGGAATATATCGTAACAACAGGTAAGATTGAAGGAAAAAGATATAGAGGAAGACAAAGAGAGCAAATACTGGACAGTCTGACATCGTGGCATGGAAGGAGGTCAACAAGAGTTGATAAATTGTACTGGAGACAGGAAGTTGTGGACAGACATGATCTCCTATGCCACGGTACTTGAAGAAGAAGTATACAGGCATACCTCACTCTTTCGACAGGTTAGGGACCAGAGCACTGATGAAAGTCGAAGCATAGCCTTTATTTAGCTTGCAAATGCATTAGGGCCGCCAAAAAACGTAAATAACTAACTATATAACACTTGCGAATGCGTGCAACACCTAAATAAACAGAATTTAACATAAAAATAAAGAAAATACAGTAATAAATAAAAAATACGTAAATAACATCTCACATTAAAATCATTCTTGAGCAAGTAGACGATGAATATATACAATATGTACAGTTCTGAATGTTCGTGATTTAGGGGGATTCTAGACTTAGAAAATCAGATGGAGAAAATGGAGGAGGCTCACCTTCAGAACTGAAGAAACTCAATCTAATTCTTTTAGGAGATCTAACTGGGGCTGATGTTGATGGCTCGGAATCTGAAGGGTTAGAGGGAGGTGTGACTGAAGTTGGTTGTGGCGGTTCCGTCTTGAAAAAGGAGTGCAAGAACGTTTGCATCTTCAATCCACACATTTAACACTTTCTCCATCTCCAATTAAATTGTGCCTCTTTCTAGTAAGTTTGGTATGCACTGGCGTAGCGTTTTTAATTTCCTCTAACACTTTAGCTTTGTTCTTTTCAATTGTGCTAACTGTGGTGCCTTTTTCAGCATTTGAGATGCCTTGTTCATTAAGCTTGATTAGCTCAAGCTTTTCTTGCAAATTGAGAACCTTATGGTGTCTTTTAACTTTGTCACTACACTTAGGACCCATTATGAATATATTAAAGCACAAAAATAAGTAGTACTGTACAGGGCCTAATCACAAAAAAGTACAGTGTAACCGTATGGCTTACTATGCCACCCTTAGGATAGAAAGTACTTGTATAGGCTAGTTAGTACACACAGTAGTCATAAACCAATGACATCATTTGTCATGGTACTCATGAGTCCATGATGTCATTAAAAAAAAAGAAACGTCACTTGGTGAGAATAACATCCGCCCAAGCTTAGACCAAAGAAGTAGATGAACAGAAGTAGATTTTACATTGGACCCAAAGAGTATATTGAATGTTCCAATTGGTATTGTTTTTTTTTAAATATATCTTCAACTGGAATAAACATCTTTTATTTGAAAGATTTTGACTGAATTGAAATCAATACTGGAAGCGAAAAACAAAAGTAAGACAGTTGCTGTTTGATGAAAGCTTGGGTTAACTATTGACCATCAGTTTCCTCCACTATACGATCACGATCCACTATCACAACAGTATGAAAACTGTACATGATAAGAACACTGCCATTATACTGTTATCACAAAAATAACTATGAACTGTTTACAGTATAATCACAAAAATAATACAGTATGAATAGTTTGGTTTTTTAATCACAAAAATAAGTAGTATTAATATGTTTAATCACAAATATAAGAGATTCAATGCGGACAATTTAAAAAAAAAAACAGTGCATACCGAACGACTTCTATTCAAATACTGAATGACGAAAGAAACAAGATGGCGCGCAGTGGTTACGAAATGCGACGAAAAAGGGAAGCAAGTGACGAAATTTGGAAACGTGGTTAAAATTGAAAACCGATGAAAGAGCGAAGCGACGAAAGTCGAGGTATGCCTGTATATATATATATATATATATATATATATCCCTTGTACAGAAGAAGCAGGGCAGAACACAGTGGTAACACAGTTAAAAAGGAGTTTCAAATTGACTATACATACTGTGTACTGCTATAAAGACAGTAATAAACAATTAATCAGATGCAGCTACCCTCAGTTACCATGTTCTTTTTCCATCTTTTAGTAAACCATCTTATGAAACAGTCTCAATTAAATCTAAATTATGATTCAGAGACCAGAATATCTCTTTATAACTCTATTTTTGTCTTATTTTATTTAAGTCCATTTTGGTATTTTCTTTTGAATGTTTCAATATTCAGGTTAAGTTGGTTACAACAAACTAATGCAAATGTACAAAATACAATTTGTATTACAAATGGGGAAATACAAAAAAAAAAAAAAAAACATCGCATAACATGAACTTGAATGGAATTCTAGATTTAATTGCATTCCATGATATTTAATAATTTTCTATATAGAAAAATTTGTATTTCTAAATACTACATCCACTGGGGCGTCTGATTGACAGTGTGATTAGAGTGGCAAAGGTGCCGGGTTAGATTCACGGTATCGACACACTTCAGTCTACCCAGCGGTAAATGGGTACCTGACTTCGCACTTGAGTTATGGAAGGAAAAGGCAGCGAGGAAGGGAACTGGTCACCCTATCTCTCAATGCTGTACCTAGCATAGTGAAGTCTCTAACACTTCATTCCCCTATGTCAGTATCTACTATGAGAGTACCTTATTTTACATCAACTGACAAAATTGCAATAATTTTTTCTTTCTTTCTGGTTTGATCAGAGCAATGCTGTTGAAAATTCTTCTTCTTCTGTGTTCGTCCTGAAAAGGACGTTGGTTACGTTGTGTCGCCGTTTACAGCGAAGCTGCGATATTTGCACCTTTCAGCCCAACACATCCGATTTCAGCATGGCATTTTTGGGACAGGGTTTGCCTTCCCTTTTCGATCCATACTCTCTCTGCCAGACTGCAGTGATGCAGCCTGTTTCCAGGACCACCACTTGGAGGTGGAGTAGGGTCTTGGTCAGCTCTGGTTCGCTGACGCAAGCAGTCAAGCTATGTTTGCTGCGTCTTCGGTCCCTAAGCTGTTCAAACAGATCTCAGTAAGCAATGATGCCCTATGTATTCTTACATAATTCTTTCTACATTCTCTTTGTTTCATCTCATGAACTAACCTTGTGGCGCTAATGAATGACTAGTGACAAGTAAGAAGACTGTCAAACTTTGAACTTCCCGTGGTGTGAAACCTAGAAGACAACAAAGTGACCACCAGAACACTCAAAGACACACCGCGCACCAGAAAACTCAAAAAGAGATGTAATACGTAATCCATTTAGGTCACATATTTCCAGTGCCAGGAAGAGATGTGCAATGGAATTGAACTAACTGAACATCTCAAAATTGTTGTCATTATTCTACTTCACAGTCAGCAAACTTACAACTATGGACTTTAGCTAACTCAACATCTCAAAACTATTTTCATTTTTCTACTTCTTCACAGTGAAGAAACTTATAACTATAGGATTTAGCTAACTAAACACCACTGGCAAATATTGCAATAACTTCAATGCTGAAGCAGAAGCACACTGAATCAGGCAATGGAAACTTATTGAGCACATAGTGCATACAGAAAAACAGATATAATAATCTTTACAGATGCCCTCTCAGTAATAACAGCCTTGAATAGCCGCCATGCTAAAGGACCGAGAGATCTGATAAACTCACTTGAAAGCCTGGCCAAATGCTTCAACAAGTGCACAGTCCAGTGGATACCAGCCCATTGCAACATTCTAGGAAACGAAGAGGCAGATAAACTTGCTAAAGAAGGGGGAGCCCTGCAACAAAATGATATAGGGACAACTTATGAAATGGCAAAAACAACCATAAAAGCCACATTCAAGGCCAAATGGGAAAAGAGCCCACAGACCACATACAAAAAAAAATGATGCTTATCACCAGCTATCTAGGCGAGACCAGGTCATCATTGTTTGCATATTCTAGACACAACAGGTTGAGGATTGGTACAACAGATCTCTGTGACACCAGCCCCATGACAGCCGAACATCTGCTGCAGTCCTGTCCAACATACAGCAGTCAACAGAGTGGAATTTAAAAACAACCTACTTCTCTCCACGAAAAATTGTTTTGGAGATGTCAGGAACCTTGTGCTGACTTCTACCTTTATTAGAGTCATTAATGTACAAGTCTGAGGGTGAACGAGATGTCAGAAACCTTGTGCTGATTACTGCCTTTATTAGAGTCATTAATGTACAAGTCTGAGGGTGAACGAGATGTCAGAAACCTTGTGCTGACTTCTACCTTTATTAGAGTCATTAATGTACAAGTCTGAGGGTGAACGAGATGTCAGAAACCTTGTGCTGATTACTGCCTTTATTAGAGTCATTAATGTACAAGTCTGAGGGGGGTGAACGAGATGTCAGAAACCTTGTGCTGACTTCTACCTTTATTAGAGTCATTAATGTACAAGTCTGAGGGTGAACGAGATGTCAGAAACCTTGTGCTGATTACTGCCTTTATTAGAGTCATTAATGTACAAGTCTGAGGGTGAACGAGATGTCAGAAACCTTGTGCTGACTTCTACCTTTATTAGAGTCATTAATGTACAAGTCTGAGGGTGAACGAGATGTCAGAAACCTTGTGCTGATTACTGCCTTTATTAGAGTCATTAATGTACAAGTCTGAGGGTGAACGAGATGTCAGAAACCTTGTGCTGACTTCTACCTTTATTAGAGTCATTAATGTACAAGTCTGAGGGTGAACGAGATGTCAGAAACCTTGTGCTGACTACTACCTTTATTAGAGTCATTAATGTACAAGTCTGAGGGTGAACGAAATGTCAGAAACCTTGTGCTGATTACTGCCTTTATTAGAGTCATTAATGTAGAAGTCTGAGGGTGAACGAGATGTCAGAAACCTTGTGCTGACTTCTACCTTTATTAGAGTCATTAATGTACAAGTCTGAGGGTGAACGAGATGTCAGAAACCTTGTGCTGACTACTACTTTTATTAGAGTCATTAATGTACAAGTCTGAGGGTGAACGAGATGACAGAAACCTTGTGCTGACTTCTACCTTTATTAGAGTTTATTAGAGTCATTCAGAAATGTACAAGTCTGAGGGTGAACGAGATGTCAGGAAGCTTGTGTTGACTACTGCCTTTATTAGAGTTATTACTACACAAGTCTGAGGGTGAACGAAATGTCAGAAACCTTGTGCTGATTACTGCCTTTATTAGAGTCATTAATGTAGAAGTCTGAGGGTGAACGAGATGTCAGAAACCTTGTGCTGACTTCTACCTTTATTAGAGTCATTAATGTACAAGTCTGAGGGTGAACGAGATGTCAGAAACCTTGTGCTGACTACTACTTTTATTAGAGTCATTAATGTACAAGTCTGAGGGTGAACGAGATGTCAGAAACCTTGTGCTGACTACTGCCTTTATTAGTCATTACAAGTCTGAGGGCGATAAAGGAGGAAGAAGAAGATAGCCGGGACAGGAAGTTTGTTAAGGCCTATGCTCCTTGGGGAGCTGAAGTGTGTAGATCATGATGTTCACTCAAAACTCTCTTACTGAGAAATATAGACAGCATAACACATACAAGTTTTTTTTTTTTTAAATTACATTTTGCCTCGTTTTGGCAAGGCATGTCCCGTTCAGCCTAGTCAGTTACATTAGGGCGCATGTCCAAATATAAAAGACCTTTAAAGTCTGGTTTCAGTTTTTTCAGTTCATCTACATACAGGTCTTAATGCTTAAGTCTACAGAAGAAAACAAAAGAACATAAACACTGAACAAATGTACATCCGATAGTTTCAGTCAAGAAATGTATTTTTTTTTAATACAGTTTTGGCGAGGCGAGTCACATTCAACCTAGTCGGTTATATAAGGGCGCATGTCCAAATATAACAGACCCTTAGGTCTGGGATTAGTCAAGAAATGTGACAAGTCATAAAACAGCTACAACTTAAGTGATGAATATCCCAGAATAGAAAAGTGAAACAACAACTACCATATTGTGAATCGCAGAAGATAAAGTGAAATGACTGCCATGCCACGTTGATCATAAAGGTAGTCCCATGGCAGATACTGTCAGGTGAAGGATTTGAACCCCTCCTTAGAAAAAATGTACATAAACATATAATTTGAAATGTTATTATATTTAAGGTTAATTACAATGCCCCCTCCCCAACATTCCAGTCACATGGACCACAGGTTAAGAAGCCCTGTAAATATTCTGAAAAGAATCAAATTTAAAATCACCACAAAAAGTAATCAATTCATTTTTTTTCTTTGTAAAGGCAGGGAATGTGATGAAGAAAATAGTTAAGAAATTACACCCCCCCCCCCCCCTCCCCCCCCCCCCCCCCCCTTCCTATTTTTTTTCTAGGGACTGTACACGCCAACTCAAAATTTTGTTCCTTTATTATTTTGGGGGTCAGATTTCCAGGCCAAAGGATGGACAAGAGTTAATTCTCCCAACAGTTTCACACAATTTTTAAAGAACTGTATCACAAAATCTGCACACTTTTTAATTGGAAAAAGTAACAATAAATATGAATGAAAATACACAATTGTCACATTTGACATTTTTCCTCATATTTTTTTTTTCTTCTGCCTCCAGTTCTCATCTCCATTTTGCTTTTGGTATACTTCTGCCTCTCTTTCATTGAAGAGCATCGGTCTTCAATACATCCATGTCAAATCCTCCTAGGGACCCAAAGACGCAGCAATAGAGAATGCAGTCAGCGAACCATAGCTTGACTGCTTGCGTCAGCGAACCAGAGCTGACCAAGACCCTACTCCACCTCCACGTGGTGGTCCTGGAAACAGGCTGCATCACTGCAGTCTGGCTGAGAGAGTAGGGATCGAAGAGGGAAGGCAAACCCGGTCCCAAAAAATGCAGTGCTGAAGTCCGATGTGCCGGCCGAAAGGCGCAGATATCGCAGCTCCGCTGTAAACAGACACAACGCAACCAACGTCCTTTTCAGGACGAATGAGGAAGAAGAAGAAATCCTCCTATCCATACCTTTCACTCAGTCCTTCCACACCATCTTTATCTCTACCATCTTTATCTGCAGTTGTCGTCTTCGTCTGCTTTTTAGTCTCCCTCTAACTTTCTTACCCTGGGGATTCCAGAACAAGGACTGCCTGGTAATGCTATCAACAGGTTTCCTCCATGTGTGTCCTATCCATCACTGGTGCCTTCTTCTCATTTCTCATTCCGCTGACACTTGTCTGGTTCTCGTCATCAGGTCCATATCGATGACCTTGTCAATCTTTCCATTCTACACAAGCACTTGTTAATGAAAGTCTGTAACTTCTTAATGTTCTCCATGTTTCACAGCCATACAGTAGGAATGACTTAACATTTGAGCCGAAGATACCGATAATCATTAATATGACTATTCATAATTATTCAATGCCTAAGACTAGAACCCACCGAGATGAAGACAAGAAGAGGACAATCAAGACACAAGACATGAAAGCCGATTACACATAGACATGACAGCCGATTACATATAGACATGACAGCCGATTACATATAGACATGACAGCCGATTACATATAGACATGACAGCCGATTACCTATAACTATGAACAATCATCCATCATCTTCATCCTCCTTCTTCAACTGTTCTATCAATCTCTTTCTCTCCTCTGCCTGACGCATTTTCATTAAAACCAGGCTTTCATAATTTCTATCATTTACAAATGAATTTTCAGATGCACACTTTCCATCTAGCTGAAACATATCACCAGCCACAATATTGACGTCTGATTTCATATAGTTCCAATCAGCAAAGTTTGCACCATTAAAACCATGTGGTGTAGTACCACAGCCGCTACTTGTGTAACCTTCCTGTGGTGAAAAACTTGACGGCACTTTATGGTTCAATGGCTTCCCTGATAGCCACACAATTGACAAGGGGTTTTCTTTTAGTCCCGATTCGTCTAAAATATCAGAAGTTACCCCAGAATTTTCAAACTCAATTATGGCACTACCATTACGTTTACTGGAAACAATGAGAGTATTGATCTGTCCATAAGAACCGAAAATGTTCTTCAGGAAGTCTGTACTGTAGCCTCCATTCTTGGAGTCACATTTCTGGGCTTTCCACTTCAACTTGATTCTGGGAATTTCTGATTCATGTGGATATTCTGCAATATCATTATCATCCTCAAATGTTGGATGTTTCAGTTCTTGCCTCATACGTTCTTGTTCTTGCGCAAGCAATCTGTTATCCAAAGAAAAAGAAACAAACATGTTAAATAATACATTTTTTGTGCTAGCATCCTAAATAAAGAACACGTAAGAAGCAAAAAATTCTGTTGAGTGATTGTTGAGTGGTATATGTTGTGTTCGGAGCCAAAAAATGCTGCCCTGATCCATACTTGTAAGATGGCTGATGTTGTCATTAGGATCAGGGACTGGTTATATGTCTGGAACCCTCTGTCCCGGTGTTTCCCATGGCCCATCTACAGTGACAACTCTCCAAACAGCCAAACAACTCATACAAACAACTCATACAAACAACAAAGAAACTTGGCTGAACATATGGTATCAATTTATCAAAAGAGACAGTCATTCATCATTATCCATAATTTAGGGTTCGGAGCAGCTAAGAGGTATGGCTGTCGTGAAGTAGTCTGTTTCACAACCCGTCAGTCTGTGTAACCGACGAAACAGCGCGCCATACTTTATGATAACTGCTTGATACACGGACCAATCAGAAGGTACCATTATGCCGTGTTTACTACAGCCTTGGACAGTCAAAATGACCAGTCTATTATGTGCAGACGAGTGGAGGATGCCATTTAATTACAGACTTAGGAAAGAAGTACCACCTGGAAGAGGTCACCAATGCAATATTGGGAATATTGCTCTACATGTCTGTGCAGAGACTTTCAAGACCAGTAGTATAGTATGGGAGAAATCTTTGGTTAAATGCATCGAGGCCTCAGGTTAGTCCATAATTTTGCTGTTTAGAGTACGCATAGAATAAAATGCATTTAGGAAAATAACAGATTAGTAGCTAGGAAGATGTAGAATAATACAGAGAGTATTTAAAGCTTTAGATGAAGAAAATCGCTCCAGGAATAACGTAGATTTAAAAAATCTAAGTTTTCCTGATTTGCACATCTAGACAGATTTTACAAATATTTTGGGATACAAATAATAGCGAGCAGGGAAACCCCTCGGACGCCCGACCTCGCACTATACATAACGTGTGTTCTAACAAAATCAGGCCAGTCATCTTTTGAAAATTACAGCGAGCGCAAAAAGTGTTAGTGCATAGTGCCTTGCCTTCTGTATCTGAGAGCAGACCAGTATAACCATTAACAGCTCGACTGTATGTGCGTGAGGGTAAGAAAGAATGTATACATATATATATTTAGTTTAAATAATTAATTCATTTGTGCGTTCGGAAGTGTGTAGCATGTGTTAGAAAACTACAGTGTGTTGCTGGCGGACTTACAGGCATGTGTATAATTCTGGAGGCAAAAGCCAGCCTTGTGAAATGATGGAGAATGATGGCAAAAGTGTGTCTGTAGGTTTAGAAAAGCATTTAAAGAATTATTTCTTGATGGAATGGCACACTCACCAGGAACATAAGGAAGGATGAAAGCGATTGTTTTACTGGATTGTTTAAGTTATTACTTAGTATTTTATACTAGACCAAATCATTGTATGGAGGCGGATCATGGACAAGTGGCTCTAACTGCAGATTTAGAGGGAAAGTGTAGTCACGGTGAACTGGAAGTGGGTATTACTGGCTGGTATAAATTGTCCTGTTCATCTGCTAGCACACTGTCTGATACTGTCTATCATCCCCAACTTTTGTGATCATGGGATAGTGATGGACCAAAGAGGGGTTACATTTATTTTGTTTCAGGTTCTATCCTGTAAACCTAACTGCTCATAAGAGTCAGCCACTAATGAAGGCACTACTGGTGCAAGCGCCTTTAAGTTCAGAAGGCCAGTTACCAAAGTGTCTACTGCCTGGAGGTATCTCAAATAACATTCCTGCCAGGAGAAAAGTGGAAGCTGATTCATTCCAAAAGATGAGTCAGAAACCAAGACAACTGTAGAGTGTCCAAATCCCACCACAATCATAGACAAAATTACGTATGATGACAAATGCGGGCATAGATTTATCCAGTGATAGCTTCACATTCAAGTGACAGATAAATAAACTTGTTAGTCTTATATAAAGGTTCTTCCAGCGGAGATAATTAACTAAAGTGATAACCTTCAACAAGTTTAATGTCTTTTGAGACTTTTTGATTATTTTCCAATGCTTTATTGATTTAATGTTGTAATTAAATTTGATTTCATTTCAAGCTTTTCAAACAGAAAAGAGAAACTGTATAAATAAATTGTAAATATTTACCAGCAGACTTACTTAATTAAGTTGAGTTCAAGTTCTTGTTGGTAAATAATTTAGTTAATACCCCTAGCAGAGTCAACAACAACAATAATAATAATAATATAATCAAAGGAGGATCTTGAGAGGGAGCCCATAGGGATCTAGGAAGATATATTATCTTCAGACCTAGAAACTTGTACAGCTTGATCCTACCTTTGATGTCGATACACCCTTATTCTTTTCAGAAAAGGGGGTATTTCTCATAAGACCAGTCTCTTATCTGGCACTATCCTGGTATCATCTGATACAACTTTTTGTCCAGGATATCTTATACTTTCAATAACATCAACCCTCTCGTGACAATGGCATCCGCCTCAAATTCTAAAGTTACCGGGTTTGATTCCCTGTAGAGGGAATATAATTTATGGACATTTTTTTTTCAGAACCAGTGGTCCTAATGATGTCATACTCCCCCCTGGTCCCCTAGCTAGTGAGATCGGATGCCTAGCCTTCTCAGATTAGGACAAAAAAATTGGAGATCCATGTGAAAGTTTCGCACGTTAAAAATCCCTCGGCAGTTGGAAATTGTAAAGAGTAGGCCACATGGCCGCTGCCCTGGGAAAATTTAAAAATTTGGAAACCTACCCACCACAAAACATATTTATAGAATGTGTAATTCCTGTATACACACATTGGGATTCTCACCAGTGATACGGAGTTTGTACACTGTCCTGAGATCCTTCTTGTGTGATCTAAGAAAGGAGATCAGAGCACTGATGGAGTTATCCGTGTGCAATGAAGATGGTCCTTAATACCAAACCATCAGCTCCCCAGACAGTCATTCATCATTATCCAGTCATTCATCATTATCCAGTCATTCATCATTATCCAGTTGTTCATCATTATCCAGTCATTCATCATTATCCAGTCATTCATCATTATCCATCAACTCCCCAAAAAGTACAAGACTTCAACAAACTCATGCCAAGTTCTCCTGTCCCATGTCATCAGCTCACCATCTTTCTATTCCCTTTTGCTTCTGGTCTCTTCCCCACAAATTGTTCAGTCCCTCTCTATCTCTCGTACCATGAGGATTCCAGAATAAAGACTGTCTTTTAATGGTATCACTGTGCATCATTTTATTTGTCACCATCTTCTTCTCATCTCTTGTTCCACTGGCACTTGTCTGGTTCTTGGCATCAGTTCTACACCCAGTTATGAAAGTTTGTAACTTCTTGTCGGTTATTGTTGTATTTTCTCCATGTTTTACAGCCATGCAATAGGTCCGACTTTACATCTGAACTGACGATTCTTATTTTTGTGTTGGGCTATATTTCTTTTGATTTCCATCAATGCAGTGAAATCTCCTCTTGTCTTGTGTATTACTTTGATATCACTTTTTCTTCCTCCAACTTTGTCCACATCTTCAAAAGACAGAGTGACAAAGAGAGAATATATTGGAAAATCTAACAAAATAACACCAGAAAATTGCAAACATTTGGAAAATTTGACCATATTGTGATAACCAGCACAAACTTATAAAATAAAAATTGTTATAAATTGAGAAACCTTACAGCTTAGGATGAAAGGACTCTCCAACTCGTAATAGTGCAAACCTTGCCATTAATACAGGCCTAGTGACCTTAACCAATAAGCTTCATTTGGTCTAATGCAGGGCAATGAATTGATTGTGACTCTGGGATCAACTTCAGAGGAGGAGGAAGTTCAATGTGAAACCATTCGTTTTAGGACATGACAAGTCTTACATCTTTATGTTGTTATTGGCAGCCATAATTCATCACAAAAACTTAATTCGTGCTAGCATACTAGAGTGCAGTCCACTGAATTCACTTAAGCCAAAGTTCACTTGACTAGAAGTAATTCTGGAGGTCCCGGCCAAATTTCTTATTTGGATTCGTTAAAAAATACTCCGGTTAAGTCGTCTTCTGATAACTAGAATTTTCAGATAAGTCAAGGTAATTTTTCTGTCCCAACTCAGATTTGGACTTGCATAAACAGAAGTTCTGACTTCATTGCCTAAGTTACAGTACTATGTGGCCGAACATAAATTCTAGGTTGACAGGTGATAAAATGTTAATAAATGTCCTAGAAACCAAGCAGTACATTACAATGCTAACACTCATTAGCCAAATAGGACATTAAACTTTTGAGCATTTTGACACTTTCAATTACAGTAGTAGCAAATAACTTGAGACTACATTTAAGGCTTTGTTAAATTGCTTTTGAAAACTTTAAAAGATGCAGAAATTAAAATTTAAAACTGAAATACTTGTATCTGAATGGTTAAAACAATTACATGATTTACGTCTTATTCTGACCGTAAATGTTCATCTTTGGGCAAACTTCTGATGCAGAATTTCTGATAAATAGAAGTGTTCAGATTGTTGTCCCAGTGACTTCTACATATCTGGACTGCACTGTATAGGTGGCAGGGAATGATCAGTAATGAGGCACACCTCAGACTCCCACATTTCAAAACAGAAGACCATTCCAGCGCTGTCACTCAAAATGCCAGCCAGCCAAACAAACGATGTAGAGCCTGGACTAAAAATCTACTGAGTTGCAGCAGCTTTCTGTGTTTGAAAGACAGCTTGGAAACACTGCCTCAAATAAGAGGAAGAAAACAGGTGTATCCCATTACCAGGCACATGGAAAAAAGACAAAACTCTGGGGATCACAAAAGTCAAAGCATGAGAGAAACTGACCAACAATAAAAATTATAGGAAACACCAGAGACTACAACCTGTAGTCGATAACTGCCCACATTGTCTATGATGACTTATCCAAGTCTATGATGACTTATCCAAGTCTATGATGACTTATCCAACACTGAATGTCTCTTAAGAAAATGTCAAGCAATAAGAACAACAACAATTAATACAAATGTAAAATACGATATTTTCGAAAATTGTTTTATCCTTTGTAGGCCTATTCACAAAACAACAGCAAAAACTGCTCAAGCTAGCATTGTGAGCTAAGCAATAAATGGTGAACGGACGAACAAAATCTTTATTTCATCAGGGTAAAGAAATAGGCTAATTGCCTTTTTACATTTCTGCCCTGCAATACAATTTTCAGCGTTTTACAAATTAAAATTAAAATATTAACAACTTCAGACAGGATTAATTAATATTATCATCACAATCAGAAACTGAGCATACACAAGTACATTTACTCATAGTCATTCACGCACATAGAGAGAGAGGGATAGAGAGAAAGAGAGAGAAAGAGAGAGGTCAAGCAATAAAGCTACTTAATATAAAAAAATTCAATTTAAAATGAAAATATTACAATGACAGTTAAATGCTCGTGGAAACCGTTGAAATAACTGAAACAGAATTGTCGTTAAATGAGTGTACAAGATTTCATGACATGTGAGCGTACAGTAGAATGGGTTGAAATTAATGAAGTAGCCTACAGTGCACAGTCCAATGGATACCAGCCCACTGTAACATTTCAGACAAAGAGGCAGACAAACTTGCTAAAGAAGGGGCAGCACTACAACAAAATGATATAGGGACAACGTATGAAATGGTTATAACAACCATAAAAGCTGCATTCAAGTCCAAGTGAGAAAAAGAGCACCCAGGTCACATTAAAAAATGATGCCTATCACCAGATATCTAGGCGAGACCAGGTCATCATTTTCTGCTTACGCACTGAACACAACAGGTTGAGGTACCATCTATACCAAATGTAGAGGGTTGGCAAAACAGATCTCTGCACCTGTGGCATCAGCCCCATGACAGCCGAACATCTGCTGTAGTCCTGCCAAACATACAGCAGTGAACGGAGTAACATATGACAACAACCTACTCCACGAAAAACTGTTTGAAGATGTCAGGGACCTTGAGCTGACTAATATAGTTAATTTATTAGTCATTAATGTAGAAGTCTGAGGGTGAACGAGGAAGTAGTTGTAGCCTACAGTGAGGCACATGTCCAACTTTGCCCAAATGTCTATAGATCTAGTGACCAATTAAGTCAGCCACATCGATATGGCTTTAAATAAAAATTCAGAGCCATAGTAATAAGGGGTAAGAGTTTAACAATCCTAATTCTAATGATGGTGAATAATTGGCAGCTGAATCGATAGACATTTGAGTAAAATCGGACACAGGCCCTACATACCACTTTTCTACATTTTAAATGTATCAATTATTGACTTCTACATAAAACAGATGCCAGTATCAGAAAGAAACTGATATTACGTATTCCTAGGCCTATTGATTAATTTGTTGGTTGTAATGAAGAACAGTGAACTGTGTGTTCGATACGGCTTCAAAAAATAATTCAGAAACACAGTAGTATGGGGTAAGGATAAGGTTTAGGAATCTTAAACTTAATCACAACTGTAACGACATCAGTGACCAACTGTTTTTCTTTCCAACGTAATCCGTTAAAAGAATAAACAGAAATAAAACAGCACTCTGTTCTGTTAAGAAAGAAAAATTAAAATCTTACTTTGAACCTTCCCTTCTGAGTCTCTCAATTTCTTTCTGAAGTTTTCTCTCAGCTGCTTCTGTCTTTTCCTTCAGATTACTTTCAAATGAAGCCTTTTCCCTTGCCTCTAAATCTTCCTTAAACTTCTTTCGTTTAACGTCCAGAACTTTATGCCTCTCCTCTGCAGCTTTCTTCGCCTTTCTTGACTGGTCGTATGCTGCTCTGGCTGCGACATCCGTCAGTATTTCAAGAGCATTCGATAGTTCGTGGAACAGTTCCGCAGCTTTTGGATTATCAGGGTTCTTGTCGGGGTGACATTTTAAGGCCCTTTTACGATACCCTCTCAATATATCTTTTTCTGACGCATCCTCTGAAACGCCAAGAATGGCATAGAGATCAATTTTGTATATTTCATTGGCCATATTCTCGATATAATGTCACACTATGTGCCCAACGAAGAAAACAAACCGTTACTTGCGTGAATACGAATGCGATACGACGACTGACACAGGAAGTAATCATACAAACGTACCTTCGAAAAATGAGAGCTCTACCGCCACTAATAATCATTCACCAAGAGCTAACGTTTTTTTTTTTTTTTAAACAAAATTTTGCCTCGTTTTGGCGAGGCGCGTTCCGTTCAACCTAGTCGGTTATATTAGGGTGCATGTCCAAATATAAAAGACCTTTCGGTCTGATATTCCAAGAGCTAACGCTCATATAATTCCCACTATGGAAAATGGCAAAGGGATATAGTATCACAGAATATAGGCCCCTACATCCATTTTCATTTCAGAGATGTAGTCTATCGAGTTGGCGGCAAATGCTGGGCCTCCTAGGGTGTGAAAATGAATCCAAAACGTGTGCAATCCTAACATTACAAAAATGGGAGCTATCCTGGTTCTCTGAAATAGACTATGTGACCTTCCGTTGGTTCCCTGGAGTAGGATTAAACTTCAGCAAGACTGCCCTCTCAGGTCGATCAATGGCTGGGTAATGACGTTATCTGGCAAGGAGCCAGAGTCAAATATCTTGAATGTAATCCACAGGAATAAAACCAACTTGCCCAATAGGCTTTTGGACCAGAAGCGATCTGATGGCCCTGTGAGATAATTCAACAATGCGAATCAGATACCTCCTGTGCAGCGATGTATATTAAAACTTAAAAAAAAAAAAAACAAGAAAAGAAACGAAATCTACAGTGAATGTCCTGCAGGGAAATAGAATAAACTTTTCATTATTTCAAACGTTTAATTTCTGTGATATTATTATACAGTTTCACTGCTGTATACATCGTTATTCTTTCGTATTCTGAGATCATCATCATAACCCTCCACTCCCAAAGGAGCACAGGCCTTCAACAAACACATGCCAAGTCCTCCTGTCACGTGCCATCATCTCAAGTTCCTTCCACGTTCTCCTCATCATTTTCACCTCTGTTTCCAGCTCTCTCCTCCATGTGTTTCTTGGTCTACCCCTGCCTCTCTTGCCCTGGGGGTTCCAGAACAAGGACTGCCTTGTAATGCTATCAACAGGTTTCCTCAGTGTGTGTCCTATCCATCGCCATCGTCTTCTTCTCATCTCTTGTTCCACTGGCACTGTCTAGTTCTTGTCATCAGTTCCACGTTGGTAACCTTGTCATACCATTTTAATCCCTCTATTCTACGCAAGCACCCATTTATGAAAGTCTGTAGCTTTTTGGTTGTTGTCTTTGTTGTTCTCCATGTCTCAGAGCCATACATTCTGAGATGATGCCAAGAAATTCAAGTAGCCTACTTTTTTTTGTGTCAGTGACCGTAACGCCCGGGGGTCTGTGATGAGACAAAGAAAAGAAATGAACTACTATACAAGGCGACTAACAGGAAGTTGTGAATGGGGTAGGCACATTTAAAGATAGTTAGGCCTATCATTAGCAGGTTTTTTTCTTATCGTTCATGTACCGTAAATATATATATATATATATATATATATATATATATATATATATATATATATATATATATATATATATATATATATATATATATATATATATATATATATATATATATATACCGGGTATCTTATACACATCTACTTGCCTTAAAATTTTTTCTTCAGTTTTGGCAATGTTACTCTCAATGGTCTTCCGGTGAAAGCCATCAAGTTATAGTTTACCACAGCGTTTTCGTTTTGGCAGAAAACATTATTTAAAATATGTAGATTATATTCATATGAACAAGGGGTCGCAATCAAGAAAAAAATAAATTTAATTCATGCAACGGAAATAACCCAAATAATGATTGTTTCATTGAAACCAACATTCAACTAAAAGCCAGCATTAATCTATGCGCTTTGAATACAGTCGTTTTTTTTTCTGTACGTAATTTATTTTTTTATGCGTAAGTTATTTTATAGCAAAACAGATTTAGCACACGTTGGAATTATCAACTGTACACTTTTAGTTTGAATGAAAATCTAAAAAAAAAAAAAAGATTTTTAGTTTTTTATCTTCTTTTTCCTCGTTCGCCTTCAGATCTCCACATTTATGACTCTAATAAAGGCAGTAGTCAACTCAAGGTTCCCGACATCTCCAAACAGTTTTTCGTTGACAGAAGTGGGTTGTTGCCATATACTACTCCGTTCATTTCTGCAGCAGGAGTTCGACTGTCAACGGGCTGTTTATCTGACGTAGCTAATTCTAAAACACGGATTCCAAATGTAACAGAACTATGTCAACTTTTTAAAAACTAAACCTATTACTCTTTTTTCTGTGTGCAATTAATTTGTTTAATGCGTGAGTTATTTTATAACAAAAGATTTAGTTGTGGCAGAAAAATAACATTATAAATATTGTTACCTCTCATTCTTACACACCGTCATATTGTTGCTTCACGGTTTTCTTTCTTGTTTGGTTTAGTTTAGTTCTTGTAGTATAAAGTATTGTTAACGTTCATACATCATACTGACAACACGAATGGACACGGGTATGGTCATCACAGGACATAACTGGCCGAAGAACACAAGACATCTTGTAGTGGGTCCACGATACGTTTCGCTTAACATTTATTCAACTCAGGAACAATGGCATAGTTGGAGAGTATTGAATGGAGTCTCCTCAAAAATATACATGTGCATAGTCAGTCCATAATATATAGGCATTCATAGTAGTTAGACATCAATATACATCGTCTCAATTATTCAGTCCTGGCCGCTGTACTAAGAGGTGCGTGTCAGGCAACGACACCCAAGTAATGTGGACCAGAAAACGTGAATATAAAATACTTGAGTTATACTTCTCTGTAAGAGGTGGAACTTTTGTATAAGTTCAGGACCATCTTAGAAAACATAGTGGCGGCCTTCGAAGTTAGTTTATGCCACTTAAATATATAATATTCCTCCACAATTCTGGGAGCTTGAAAAACAAGTCTTACTTGGACGTCTTGAAATAACGAAAGGCCACGAATATTAGCCGTTAGAATAAATTAGCGCAAACGCGTTACGTCATAGACAACCGATGACGTATTAAATATGCAGCGTTTAATATAAGTTAAAAACCGTGCAAAAACATGAGTTACCACAAAAAGACATATTTCCTCAATAGCAATGGCTATATGCCTGTGTGTGGCAATAATACATAACATATTAACATTTGTTCTTTAATACATATGCTCTATTGGAAGATAGGGTTGTGCGCAAGATGGGCGGACACGATAATGCACTACTTGTAAACGCGCACCATTTAATGTATTTATGACGTATCAAGGTATAACGTCATCACAGTATGCCTTGGTTACCAACGGTTAACCTTCAAGAGCTTTTCGATTGTGTCCTCCGACTAGTTCGGACGTGTGTGTTTAAGCTCCTCAAATGTGTCCGTCAGAATATGGATTTTCAAAGTAATGTTCTACAAAAGTGTTCGCAGATCTGATTGAAGATCAACACTTCATATATTTATGCCGATGCTGGAGGCATTTCTTCGAGAGAAGTAATTTTCAAATGTTATATTAATATTCCGTCAAGACAGATGACGATGAATGTAATGGACGGCGACCACGATATTGACCGTTGGTAATTCTGCCGGGCTAATTGATAATTGAGGACGGACTGAGACGTTAGCAGGATATTTCACCGATTTTTGTGAATGAATAATTATGGAGCCTTTGCCCTTTGTGGAGAAGTATCATTAAATGTTTTGAATCGTGAACAGTCTTCGGCCGTATTTTGATATCACAGTTTGTCTTGCAGTTTCATTAGTTATGGTGTTTAATTTATGCATGTATCAGTTGAACAACCATTCGCACGAATCTTCAAGTGCACACCATAACAAATATAATATTTGTAAACGTATAAGCTAATGATTAGGTTGAAAGAAGTATCAAAAGAGACAAGATGCAGTTTACTGAGTTGGCAAGAGAAAAAGGGAAGTATTGTTATTGTTAATCAGAATCGACCTCATAGTAAGTCTCTCTTATCCATGTCCAGTGTCCCCATTATGGGTGCTTGTCATGAAACATTCTAAATTCACATATATAAATTAGAGATTAAATGAAAAGCCTAACGCATTAATTCAATAAAAAAGAAAGAAGAATGGTTAAAGACCCGTGCTTTCCAATAGCGTACGCCTGTGTTAATAGAACGTCATGCTAGTTGAACAAGAAAACCCCTTTTTATGCTCCGTCTGCATAAAACTACACACGTTCGAAAAATACAACTAGTACTGTGTTTCTAGGAAAACCGTGAGATACGCAAGCTGCTTAATGACCTAGATTAATACTAGCATTCATGAATTATATACACTACGTTAACATAAACGAAAGGACAGATGGACTTAGGATAGAGAGAGAGAGGGCTGAACGGAGGAACGCATGCAACACTAACACGCGTCTCGCGATATAAAATTAATGCCACCCCCAAGCGTAAGGCATGAAGCACTAACTTTTTTTCAAATAGACAGTGATAAAAAACACTACCAATACGAGGGTTAGGTTTTAAAAACCTGTTTAATGCTTATTAGTAAACATGACATTATACTGTTTTATGTCTGAAAGCCTGACAGTACCGAGACACCACATCGTATCGAAGTGAACGGGAGGTAGAAGAAAATGCATATTTTGAACGCAGCCACTTAGCTCCATAAAATTTATATATTTGGGTTCCGTAGGACTTGCTGACAAAGAATATGTTAAGTGTTACGCAAATAGTCTAGGAATTAACAAATTATAGCCAAAAGAAAATAGTGAGGTTGTCTGACAGCACCAAATCATAATTGCTCAGTGGCATGTTTTGAAACCACCATTTTACGGGAAATAGGCCAACAAGTTAAATCCTATTTGATTGGCTAGAAGTATATGTAAGGCGAACCACGATTAGTCGGACTGCAAATACTATTTTTGGTTGTTAGGGGAAACGTAGGAAGGGTAAATTTTTTCAAAAGATTTTGTAAACATGGTCCTATTGGCTAGACCATTTGATATAGTCTATTAGGAGCGTCTGTTCAGGGCCACATTTTTAAAATAAACTTACTGAGACGCAAGTGCGTTGAGATCCAGCTCATATTTTTCTAAATAAAAGCCTGGGACAGAGGCAGATCGAAATTGTGCCATAATTCATCGCCAGTCAACGTATTTGTTTATTATTTCCATGAATTGTGGTAAGATTGACATATTTGATATCTTTTAGATGAAAATTGAATGTGAATTGATAATTTATGTCTGTATATGTGTGTGGTTCAGTAGCAAACATGAGGCAAAGCCTAGATATTGCTCCAACCTGAACAAAACTTGTCGGAGAAAAGTATAACTGCATGGAATTGCCAAATAGTACTGTGACACCTATCTTATTGTATAGAAGGAATTACAGCTGAAATTGCAGAGGCGTAGTAACCATTAGGGAGAGGAATACTGGTGAATATTATTACATGAGAAGCTAACAGTTGGCCTACCGCGCTGAACTCAGTGTTTGTTATGTATTGTGCTCAGTGTGGAAATAGATTATAAATTAGTTCTGAAGTAGGAGGTACAACCTTCTTGTTTCAGGGACCGTGGTCCTAACTTATTGAGGCAGCACCTGGTCTGAGTTTTGCTGAATCCAGAGGCTGGTAGCTTACTCCTTGGTCAAGATAGCGACCAGTGTGGTGTCTCAAGAATACGGTGAAGCAAGCGAGCAGAGGAGACTGTTTCCTGCCGCCCTCACAGAAGATAAGATTCTGTGGTCAGAGCAGCTCAATCTTATGTACCCCCCTCTAAAATTGACAGTATATTAAAGAAAGAGGGACAATAAATTGTTTCAAATGACAGGAACTGTGAACTTTTCCAAATACTATTTCCTCCAGAAGCAAACACTTGAAGTCATGATGACAAACAACCAAGCTTGAAAAAGCCAGTATTACCTCATAGTACTACATCACAACTTACACACATATAATAATAATAATAATATATGTCAATACAAAGATTCTATCTATAAATTGTGTACATATAACTTGTGATTACATTTGATTGTGATTCCTGGTTCACTTTGTAGTTGAATCAGGGTATCTAATATTTGAAGGAATTAATACATATATTTTTAAACGTTAACACTTGACTCATTTAAGATAGTCTTATAGAGTGTTATATGTATGTGAGTGTCACAGTGTTGTAAAGTGTTGTGGATTAAATTAAATTGTTTATCTGTCTGTTGTTGTTGTGACTTACACTTCATCATTATCATAACCCTAGACATTCAACGTAGTCATCACAATAGTCCAGAATAATTCTGACTGAGGTCTAAATGTGGTAGCAAAGTAAGGTTATCTGTAAAACACTACACCTATTAGATACAGATACCTTCACAGCTGATCTCAGTCAGTACACTAAGTCCCCTATAAATATTTATAACATCCCACTTTACCACAGTGCTCTCGGGGCCAGTCTGTCAGCTATCTCTTTGCCACGTACCCCTGCACGACCAGGACAGTAGATCCACGCCAGTTCTTGAAGACTTGAGAATTCTATTGATGTTTTCCATTTCTGCCGCAGCCATCCGTTCTGAACTTTCCGAAGCATGGTTTGAGAGTCTGACAATATAACTGCCCTGGTTGATAGAGTTTCAGACAGCCACCTCAGTGCTGTAGTAACTGCCTCTACCTCCATACTCATGCTGGAGTTTGTTGTCATGTAAGCTCTACTCTGTTCAGCCACGACCCTGCCCGTTATTCTCGCAGAGAAGCCCCATTCTGATTTCTCACCACGCACTAAGGGAAGTAATTTGGTTGCTGCTGGCCAGGTAAAAATAATTTGACTTCCCCCCGCTTTGGTTAGTGGTTATTTCGTAAAATGTGTAGCCAATTCAGTTCGAATGGATGTAAGTTTATTTTTTTATTGAAAAGCAGGTTTTGATGCATTCAACTGCTTTCCCTGACGGTAGATCAGTGCTCAATAATGTTTCTATTCTATCTGTCCTTGCTTAGTACTAAACTGTAGAAAATATCTCGAAGCTATTGATCTGACTCTACAAGATATTAGGGGAAACACCCTCCCCATGGTAGGGACTGTGATAGTGCTTTCAGGTAAAGTTCATCAAACATTACTAGTTATTCCACGATCAACACCAGCGGACGAGCTAAATGCTTGTCCCAGAGCATCACACCCTTGGAGATACATTAGGAAAATGGGAGTGACCACCAATTCGGCCTGTACATACAAGTATTTTAATGTTAAACTCCCCTAGACCAAAACAGGACTGAAGTGAGACTTAACATTTACCTTACCAGCGGACGAGCTAAATGCTTGTCCCAAGCATCACACCTTTGGAGATACATTAGGAAAATGGGAGTGACCACCAATATGCGAGTTCATATATTTGGAGATATAATTTCATACAACTTTGCTTATCAACTGTTGCGCCTTGCTGATGGCAAATTTCATACAACTTTGCTTATCAACTGTTGCGCCTTGCTGATGGCAAATTTCATACAACTTTGCTTATCAACTGTTGCGCCTTGCTGATGGCAAATTTCATACAACTTTGCTTATCAACCGTTGCGCCTTGCTGATGGCAAATTTCATACAAATCCTACAACTAATCTTATTTCGTTTCCATTGGATATTTGCTGTGTGATCACGTCAGTTCAAGAATTACTAAACAACGCTTTCCGAGCATTCACAACAACATTAGAAGCCATAAATGGATTTGTGAGCGAGCGATTCTGGCACCTAACAATGAGAGCGTTAGTAATATCAATTTCTACCTCCGAAATCGGCGAGTATTTGCCTGAATGGCGAGGGACACCTGTCTCTGTACAAGAAATAAAGGGATACTCACGTAAAATCAATGTCAGGTTAGACATAAATAATAACCTGAGATTTCGCCTCGAGTATTAGCGGGCGTACGAAAAAAAATAAATAAATAAATAAATATCAATTTCTAAATAAAGAATCATCTGCCGGACATTGCCACGACAAACATTGACACTGTCATATATAGCCAACAGGCTGTATTTTATCCAGCTGGGTTTCTCAATTCATTAGAACCAACACGAATTAATTTTAACAATCACTGCACCGATAATGTTACTGCAAAATCTTCATCCGCCTAAATTGTGCAATGGAACCAGATTATCTGTTAACTCTTTGACTCCAGAACAACGCTCAGAGAGTTGGTCATATTTGACACCCGTGCCAAAACTCTCTGAGCGTTGTTTTCAGTCTATCATGAATTAAAATTACGGCACAGGGTGGAAAATAATTGCAGAGTCAAAGAGTTAAGACCCTCTGATCCCCACTAACATTTAGATCGTAAGTGCAATATCCTGTGCGTCTTGCATTTGCAATGACTATAAACAAGGCCCAAGACCGTCACTTAAAAAGGAAGGCTAGCTATATGTTGCTCATGCGTGGGCACGCCAATGTGGCAGTCGCTGTCTTAAAGAACAAATACCAAGACCATTGCTAGGCATACTCGTCGCTTGTGCCTGGGGACAGGGAACGTGAATAGTGGGTAACGTTTCATTTTCTGTATAAAGGTATTTTCCCCTTGTGGTTCTAACCGGATTCATTTGTGTGTGTGTAGTGTATTAAATTTTCCATTGACTATTCAGTATGTCCTGAACGGTAATCCCAACCCCAGACGGCAAAACCAAAATTATTGTTTATGAAAAAGCACTGGAATAATGTTGCAATAACAAATGTAGAAGATAACAATAAGTAAACGTGACACAATGTAATCAATTATATTAATTGTTACTTATATGAATTAAACGAAGAAAGAATTTAAATTAATCAAAATATCAATTTGATTTTTACATTTTCATAAGTTTGAGAACTATTTCTAGAAAAATCGGGCAAAGCCGGGCACACACACACGCACGCACGCACGCACGCACGCACGCACGCACGCACGCACGCACGCACGCACGCGCGCACGCGCGCACGCACACACACACACACACACACACACACACACACACATATATATATTAAGGTGGACCGCGCTCGTTTTGTATTCTATGAGACAAAGGCCATACTGAAGGAATCGATAACAAAAAACATCCCCTTCAGAGAAGAAAGAAACCGAGTGGCTTCAGGCGGCACTGTCAAACAGGAACAGCACACAACAGCCCAGCTGGTAAAAATAACATCAGAGGTGCGAGACTTAAAACAAAAAGTCAAAGTCGAGACGAACAAGCAACACAACGAAGACTCAGATGCCTTAAGAGACGAAACAATAGGAGCCTTACAGAGCGCCCAGGCAATGTTACAGGAAATGAAATCCATCAAACACGAGATAAAAGTCGACATCGCCAAACTCGCAGAACTAAAGGCAGAGAACGAAGAAATCCTCAAAAGAATTGAAACAGAGAGAAGGATCGTTGAGGATATCCTTACAAAAAGTAGAGAACAAAACAAAGAAACTAAAGACAAAATGAGAACCGAAATCATACAGCAACTAATAAGCAATCAAGAAAGAACAAAAGCAACCATAATAGAAGGCATACCTAATATAATTAAGTCAGCCATAGAACAACACACATCGAAACAGACAATTAATTAATATGAAACAAATATAAAGGTATGTTATCAGGCACTTGCAGGAAATAAAGAAGTAGAACACCAGACAACAGAAAAACAACAGACATGAGTGGCTTACCAAGGATTTGAACACTGGACCTTCCGTGCGACAACCCCGCCTAGCCATGCAAGCGAATCACACTATCCGCTCTGCCATCTACGCATCATCAAAAAATGATGTTTCAATGGCAGGTCAATAGTGCGAACCACAATACACGACACCAGAAGTCCTCCATGGGCAGTTCAGCCTATTAATGACGCAATCACTTCTGTTGTATTTCTATCAAGCAGTATAGGCCGAATCCAACAAGACCCTTAGGACCTTAATACTGTGTCCAGTAAATGATAGTAGACTAGAACAGTGAGAACAGGATAGTGGGTAGGTTTGGTATTGTACAAACATTTATTACAAATAAGGGAGGGAAACCTGAGGCCTGTAAACAGTAAATTAATATGAAACAAATATAAAGGTATGTTATCAGGCACTCGCAGGAAATAAAGAAGTAGAACACCAGACAACAGAAAAACAACAGACATGAGTGGCTTACCCAGGATTTGAACACTGGACCTTCCGTGCGACAACCCCGCCTAGCCATGCAAGCGAATCACACTATCCGCTCTGCCATCTACGCATCATCAAAAAATGATGTTTCAATGGCAGGTCAATAGTGCGAGCCACAATACACGATACCAGAAGTCCTCCATGGGCAGTTCAGCCTATTAATGACGCAATCACTTCTGTTGTATTTCTATCATGCAGTATAGGCCGAATCCAACAAGAACCTTAGGACCTTAATACTGTGTCCAGTAAATGATAGTAGACTAGAACAGTGAGAACAGGATAGTGGGTAGGTTTGGTATTGTACAAACATTTATTACAAATAAGGGAGGGAAACCTGAGGCCTGTAAACAGTAAATTAATATGAAACAAATATAAAGGTATGTTATCAGGCACTCGCAGGAAATAAAGAAGTAGAAACACCAGACAACAGAAAAACAACAGACATGAGTGGCTTACCCAGGATTTGAACACTGGACCTTCCGTGCGACAACCCCGCCTAGCCATGCAAGCGAATCACACTATCCGCTCTGCCATCTACGCATCATCAAAAAATGATGTTTCAATGGCAGGTCAATAGTGCGAGCCACAATACACGACACCAGAAGTCCTCCATGGGCAGTTCAGCCTATTAATGACGCAATCACTTCTGTTGTATTTCTATCAAGCAGTATAGGCCGAATCCAACAAGACCCTTAGGACCTTAATACTGTGTCCAGTAAATGATAGTAGACTAGAACAGTGAGAACAGGATAGTGGGTAGGTTTGGTATTGTACAAACATTTATTACAAATAAGGGAGGGAAACCTGAGGCCTGTAAACAGTAAATTAATATGAAACAAATATAAAGGTATGTTATCAGGCACTCGCAGGAAATAAAGAAGTAGAACACCAGACAACAGAAAAAACAACAGACATGAGTGGCTTACCCAGGATTTGAACACTGGACCTTCCGTGCGACAACCCGCCTAGCCATGCAAGCGAATCACACTATCCGCTCTGCCATCTACGCATCATCAAAAAATGATGTTTCAATGGCAGGTCAATAGTGCGAGCCACAATACACGACACCAGAAGTCCTCCATGGGCAGTTCAGCCTATTAATGACGCAATCACTTCTGTTGTATTTCTATCATGCAGTATAGGCCGAATCCAACAAGAACCTTAGGACCTTAATACTGTGTCCAGTAAATGATAGTAGACTAGAACAGTGAGAACAGGATAGTGGGTAGGTTTGGTATTGTACAAACATTTATTACAAATAAGGGAGGGAAACCTGAGGCCTGTAAACAGTAAATTAATATGAAACAAATATAAAGGTATGTTATCAGGCACTCGCAGGAAATAAAGAAGTAGAACACCAGACAACAGAAAAACAACAGACATAAGTGGCTTACCAGGATTTGAACACTGGACCTTCCGTGCGACAACCCCGCCTAGCCATGCAAGCGAATCACACTATCCGCCCTGCCATCTACGCATCATCAAAAAATGATGTTTCAATGGCAGGTCAATAGTGCGAACCACAATACATGACACCAGAAGTCCACCATGGGCAGTTCAGCCTATTAATGACGCAATCACTTCTGTTGTATTTCTATCAAGCAGTATAGGCCGAATCCAACAAGACCCTTAGGACCTTAATACTGTGTCCAGTAAATGATAGTAGACTAGAACAGTGAGAACAGGATAGTGGGTAGGTTTGGTATTGTACAAACATTTATTACAAATAAGGGAGGGAAACCTGAGGCCTGTAAACAGTAAATTAATATGAAACAAATATAAAGGTATGTTATCAGGCACTCGCAGGAAATAAAGAAGTAGAACACCAGACAACAGGAAAACAACAGACATGAGGGGCTTACCCAGGATTTGAACACTGGACCTTCCGTGCGACAACCCCGCCTAGCCATGCAAGCGAATCACACTATCCGCTCTGCCATCTACGCATCATCAAAAAATGATGTTTCAATGGCAGGTCAATAGTGCGAACCACAATACACGACACAAGAAGTCCTCCATGGGCAGTTCAGCCTATTAATGACGCAATCACTTCTGTTGTATTTCTATCAAGCAGTATAGGCCGAATCCAACAAGACCCTTAGGACCTTAATACTGTGTCCAGTAAATGATAGTAGACTAGAACAGTGAGAACAGGATAGTGGGTAGGTTTGGTATTGTACAAACATTTATTACAAATAAGGGAGGGAAACCTGAGGCCTGTAAACAGTAAATTAATATGAAACAAATATAAAGGTATGTTATCAGGCACTCGCAGGAAATAAAGAAGTAGAACACCAGACAACAGAAAAACAACAGACATGAGTGGCTTACCCAGGATTTGAACACTGGACCTTCCGTGCGACAACCCGCCTAGCCATGCAAGCGAATCACACTATCCGCTCTGCCATCTACGCATCATCAAAAAATGATGTTTCAATGGCAGGTCAATAGTGCGAACCACAATACACGACACCAGAAGTCCTCCATGGGCAGTTCAGCCTATTAATGACGCAATCACTTCTGTTGTATTTCTATCAAGCAGTATAGGCCGAATCCAACAAGACCCTTAGGACCTTAATACTGTGTCCAGTAAATGATAGTAGACTAGAACAGTGAGAACAGGATAGTGGGTAGGTTTGGTATTGTACAAACATTTATTACAAATAAGGGAGGGAAACCTGAGGCCTGTAAACAGTAAATTAATATGAAACAAATATAAAGGTATGTTATCAGGCACTCGCAGGAAATAAAGAAGTAGAACACCAGACAACAGGAAAACAACAGACATGAGTGGCTTACCCAGGATTTGAACACTGGACCTTCCGTGCGACAACCCCGCCTAGCCATGCAAGCGAATCACACTATCCGCTCTGCCATCTACGCATCATCAAAAAATGATGTTTCAATGGCAGGTCAATAGTGCGAACCACAATACACGACACAAGAAGTCCTCCATGGGCAGTTCAGCCTATTAATGACGCAATCACTTCTGTTGTATTTCTATCAAGCAGTATAGGCCGAATCCAACAAGACCCTTAGGACCTTAATACTGTGTCCAGTAAATGATAGTAGACTAGAACAGTGAGAACAGGATAGTGGGTAGGTTTGGTATTGTACAAACATTTATTACAAATAAGGGAGGGAAACCTGAGGCCTGTAAACAGTAAATTAATATGAAACAAATATAAAGGTATGTTATCAGGCACTCGCAGGAAATAAAGAAGTAGAACACCAGACAACAGAAAAAACAACAGACATGAGTGGCTTACCCAGGATTTGAACACTGGACCTTCCGTGCGACAACCCCACCTAGCCATGCAAGCGAATCACACTATCCGCTCTGCCATCTACGCATCATCAAAAAATGATGTTTCAATGGCAGGTCAATAGTGCGAACCACAATACACGACACCAGAAGTCCTCCATGGGCAGTTCAGCCTATTAATGACGCAATCACTTCTGTTGTATTTCTATCAAGCAGTATAGGCCGAATCCAACAAGACCCTTAGGACCTTAATACTGTGTCCAGTAAATGATAGTAGACTAGAACAGTGAGAACAGGATAGTGGGTAGGTTTGGTATTGTACAAACATTTATTACAAATAAGGGAGGGAAACCTGAGGCCTGTAAACAGTAAATTAATATGAAACAAATATAAAGGTATGTTATCAGGCACTCGCAGGAAATAAAGAAGTAGAACACCAGACAACAGAAAAAACAACAGACATGAGTGGCTTACCCAGGATTTGAACACTGGACCTTCCGTGCGACAACCCCGCCTAGCCATGCAAGCGAATCACACTATCCGCTCTGCCATCTACGCATCATCAAAAAATGATGTTTCAATGGCAGGTCAATAGTGCGAGCCACAATACACGACACCAGAAGTCCTCCATGGGCAGTTCAGCCTATTAATGACGCAATCACTTCTGTTGTATTTCTATCATGCAGTATAGGCCGAATCCAACAAGAACCTTAGGACCTTAATACTGTGTCCAGTAAATGATAGTAGACTAGAGCAGTGAGAACAGGATAGTGGGTAGGTTTGGTATTGTACAAACATTTATTACAAATAAGGGAGGGAAACCTGAGGCCTGTAAACAGTAAATTAATATGAAACAAATATAAAGGTATGTTATCAGGCACTCGCAGGAAATAAAGAAGTAGAACACCAGACAACAGAAAAACAACAGACATGAGTGGCTTACCCAGGATTTGAACACTGGACCTTCCGTGCGACAACCCCACCTAGCCATGCAAGCGAATCACACTATCCGCTCTGCCATCTACGCATCATCAAAAAATGATGTTTCAATGGCAGGTCAATAGTGCGAACCACAATACACGACACCAGAAGTCCTCCATGGGCAGTTCAGCCTATTAATGACGCAATCACTTCTGTTGTATTTCTATCAAGCAGTATAGGCCGAATCCAACAAGACCCTTAGGACCTTAATACTGTGTCCAGTAAATGATAGTAGACTAGAACAGTGAGAACAGGATAGTGGGTAGGTTTGGTATTGTACAAACATTTATTACAAATAAGGGAGGGAAACCTGAGGCCTGTAAACAGTAAATTAATATGAAACAAATATAAAGGTATGTTATCAGTCACTCACAGGAAATAAAGAAGTAGAACACCAGACAACAGAAAAACAACAGACATGAGTGGCTTACCCAGGATTTGAACACTGGACCTTCCGTGCGACAACCCCGCCTAGCCATGCAAGCGAATCACACTATCCGCTCTGCCATCTACGCATCATCAAAAAATGATGTTTCAATGGCAGGTCAATAGTGCGAGCCACAATACACGACACCAGAAGTCCTCCATGGGCAGTTCAGCCTATTAATGACGCAATCACTTCTGTTGTATTTCTATCATGCAGTATAGGCCGAATCCAACAAGAACCTTAGGACCTTAATACTGTGTCCAGTAAATGATAGTAGACTAGAACAGTGAGAACAGGATAGTGGGTAGGTTTGGTATTGTACAAACATTTATTACAAATAAGGGAGGGAAACCTGAGGCCTGTAAACAGTAAATTAATATGAAACAAATATAAAGGTATGTTATCAGGCACTCGCAGGAAATAAAGAAGTAGAACACCAGACAACAGAAAAACAACAGACATGAGTGGCTTACCCAGGATTTGAACACTGGACCTTCCGTGCGACAACCCCGCCTAGCCATGCAAGCGAATCACACTATCCGCTCTGCCATCTACGCATCATCAAAAAATGATGTTTCAATGGCAGGTCAATAGTGCGAGCCACAATACACGACACCAGAAGTCCTCCATGGGCAGTTCAGCCTATTAATGACGCAATCACTTCTGTTGTATTTCTATCATGCAGTATAGGCCGAATCCAACAAGAACCTTAGGACCTTAATACTGTGTCCAGTAAATGATAGTAGACTAGAACAGTGAGAACAGGATAGTGGGTAGGTTTGGTATTGTACAAACATTTATTACAAATATGGGAGGGAAACCTGAGGCCTGTAAACAGTAAATTAATATGAAACAAATATAAAGGTATGTTATCAGGCACTCGCAGGAAATAAAGAAGTAGAACACCAGACAACAGAAAAACAACAGACATGAGTGGCTTACCCAGGATTTGAACACTGGACCTTCCGTGCGACAACCCCGCCTAGCCATGCAAGCGAATCACACTATCCGCTCTGCCATCTACGCATCATCAAAAAATGATGTTTCAATGGCAGGTCAATAGTGCGAACCACAATACACGACACCAGAAGTCCTCCATGGGCAGTTCAGCCTATTAATGACGCAATCACTTCTGTTGTATTTCTATCAAGCAGTATAGGCCGAATCCAACAAGACCCTTAGGACCTTAATACTGTGTCCAGTAAATGATAGTAGACTAGAACAGTGAGAACAGGATAGTGGATACCTTTATATTTGTTTCATATTAATTTACTGTTTACAGGCCTCAGGTTTCCCTCCCTTATTTGTAATAAATGTTTGTACAATACCAAACCTACCCATGGGTGGGTTTGAAAAAAAATCGAAAAAAGGTGATTCGTCTTACGAGGACAAAAGACAAAGAAAAGTCCTCGTAAGACGAATCACCTTTTTTCGATTTTTTTTCAAACCCACCCATTGTATTCCACGTCTTACCGCAGTTCCCCTCAACTTCCTCAAACCTACCCACTATCCTGTTCTCACTGTTCTAGTCTACTATCATTTACTGGACACAGTATTAAGGTCCTAAGGGTCTTGTTGGATTCGGCCTATACTGCTTGATAGAAATACAACAGAAGTGATTGCGTCATTAATAGGCTGAACTGCCCATGGAGGACTTCTGGTGTCGTGTATTGTGGTTCGCACTATTGACCTGCCACTGAAACATCATTTTTTGATGATGCGTAGATGGCAGAGCGGATAGTGTGATTCGCTTGCATGGCTAGGCGGGGTTGTCGCACGGAAGGTCCAGTGTTCAAATCCTGGGTAAGCCACTCATGTCTGTTGGTTTTCTGTTGTCTGGTGTTCTACTTCTTTATTTCCTGCGAGTGCCTGATAACATACCTTTATATTTGTTTCATATTAATTTACTGTTTACAGGCCTCAGGTTTCCCTCCCTTATTTGTAATAAATGTTTGTACAATACCAAACCTACCCACTATCCTGTTCTCACTGTTCTAGTCTACTATCATTTACTGGACACAGTATTAAGGTCCTAAGGGTCTTGTTGGATTCGGCCTATACTGCTTGATAGAAATACAACAGAAGTGATTGCGTCATTAATAGGCTGAACTGCCCATGGAGGACTTCTGGTGTCGTGTATTGTGGTTCGCACTATTGACCTGCCATTGAAACATCATTTTTTGATGATGCGTAGATGGCAGAGCGGATAGTGTGATTCGCTTGCATGGCTAGGCGGGGTTGTCGCACGGAAGGTCCAGTGTTCAAATCCTGGGTAAGCCACTCATGTCTGTTGTTTTTCTGTTGTCTGGTGTTCTACTTCTTTATTTCCTGCGAGTGCCTGATAACATACCTTTATATTTGTTTCATATTAATTTACTGTTTACAGGCCTCAGGTTTCCCTCCCTTATTTGTAATAAATGTTTGTACAATACCAAACCTACCCACTATCCTGTTCTCACTGTTCTAGTCTACTATCATTTACTGGACACAGTATTAAGGTCCTAAGGGTCTTGTTGGATTCGGCCTATACTGCTTGATAGAAATACAACAGAAGTGATTGCGTCATTAATAGGCTGAACTGCCCATGGAGGACTTCTGGTGTCGTGTATTGTGGTTCGCACTATTGACCTGCCATTGAAACATCATTTTTTGATGATGCGTAGATGGCAGAGCGGATAGTGTGATTCGCTTGCATGGCTAGGCGGGGTTGTCGCACGGAAGGTCCAGTGTTCAAATCCTGGGTAAGCCACTCATGTCTGTTGTTTTTCTGTTGTCTGGTGTTCTACTTCTTTATTTCCTGCGAGTGCCTGATAACATACCTTTATATTTGTTTCATATTAATTTACTGTTTACAGGCCTCAGGTTTCCTTCCCTTATTTGTAATAAATGTCGAAACAGACAACAGCGAGTAAGGACCAAACAGGCAGCTAGTGGTCCTTTTCAGGACCAGTCATCTCCAGGACAAGGAACGCGATACCAGCGAAGACGTTAAAACACTTTATCCCCCAATATAACCGTTTGTAACCCGTAAGGCAGGAAACGAATACCATGAGCACGCCACGACACCATAACCAGACAAGCAACGAAGAGGTATCCAGACAGTCAGCTAGTGGTCCTTTTTAGGACCAGTCCTTTTCAGGACTAACAACCGGCTAGCACCGAAGAAACTAAACGCAATATATACCCCAATTATAACCAACTTTCAGGTTGAACAGGGTATAACAGCAACATAGTAGACAAAGGAACGAACGAACGCTCGTTTTGCTCACCACCGCTGTAGTTCATAATCCTCTGAAATTGCACAGCAAAGCACAGAGGTCTCCCTCGTTTGCAGAATGCACGTCATGGAACCTATTTTGAACGCAGCCAGTTCTGGTAGAAACGTCAAGGGCGACTTGTCGGAGAGACAAAGAGCGCCCTTACTGGGTAAAATTATTTTTGAAGTATGGGTCAGCTAGCCATAATTTATCGCAAATAACCGAGGTATGTACATTTCAAAGGCTATATAGACTGCCTTTCAAACACCTTTTTGTTCTGCCAGTGCACCAATTAATACAGAATGTGCAATTAAGGAATGGGGGCAGCGGTGAAGCGAATAACAAGAAACCAAACATCCCTTGCTTCTGGTGTATTGTTCGTTGTAAAACTGATTCCTGTACTCGTAAATTTTGCCAGGGCTGCGGTCTTATGGCCTACTCTTTGCGATTTCAAACTGCCGTGGGATTTTTAAAGTGCCTTACTTGCAGACGGGACCTCCTATTTTTTCGCCTTTATCCGAGAAAACTAGAGCATCCGGTCTCACTCCCCAGGAGACCAGGGGGAATATGACATTGTTAGGACCACTAGTTCGGGAAAAAAAAGTAATAATTTCCGTAAGTTATATTCCCTCTACTAGGAATCGAACCCGATACCTTTAGAATTCGAGGCGGACGCCACACCTCTTAGCCACTGCGACCCATAATGTGAAGATAAATTGATTGTGTATGGAAGACGAGAGAAAGGAAGGACAGAATGTTAGTCGTGCCTGCGTGCCCAATTCTAAACCCTTTGAAGATAAAGTTCGTTCGTTCGTTTGTATGTATGTTTGTTTTTTTTAAACTTTCCACCTATTAAATAACTGAAGTATAAATTGATAGGGCCCCCGTATAGTTTCCCGGTGGTCTCAAATAAGACAAAGATAGAACAGGATTACTGCACCCTCAAACAACTAATATGAGGTAATTCATGGAGCTAGCAACATCATTATGTAAAACACACTGCTTCAGAAACCACAACTGGAAGTGTATGTGAATGCTTCGTGCAGACTTCTTGCAAGGGGACATAATGAGCAAACCTGACTGAAAACGGTGATAAATTGATAGCGGGGAATACAGCTTGTATTTCCTGAATGCACCTTCAAACAGATGCTTGTATCTATCACCCATAAATTATTGCGTTTAATTCCTTCTCCGCACCGTCCTGACAATGGAACGAACAAACGAAATCTTTATGTCATCAGGGTAAAGACATTGGCAGCATTGTCTTTTTTTTATATTTCTGCCATGATATAACACAATACAAAACAAATGATTTCAAATTAATGCGTTCTTGTTTAACAGTTTGGGGATCGGAGTGGCTAAGTGGTATGTGGTCCGCCTCGAACTCTGAAGGTACTGGATTCAATTCCCAGTATTTTTCAAAAGCAGTGGTTCTAATGATATCATACTCTCCAACCCCGTGGTGTGTAGGTTTTCAAAATTTTACATTTTGTCACGTCAGCGGCCGTATGGCCTACTCTTTGCGATTTCCAACGACAGAGGGAGTGTTAACGTTCGCAGCTTGCACACGGGACCTACTATTTTTTCCATCCGTATCCGAGAAGGTTAGGCATCCGATCTCACTACCAGGAGAACTGGTAGGAGTATGACATCATTCGAAACCACTAGATCTGGAAAAAAAAGCCACCTATTATATTCCCTGTATTGGAAGTGAACCTGGTATCTTTAGAACTATAGCCGGATGCCAAACATCATAGCCACTCTGATCTTAAGGTTTAATTTGATAAAATCATGCCTGTTTTCAGGCCTCAGAGAATTTGGAATCCGGAATAAGTCCTGTACCTCTTATCTCTGTCAGACGATCTACTTTTTTGTTATTTCATCGACGGAGCGGTTGAAAATTCAAACGAAATGAATTTTAGTCAGCTAGACCATAGGTTTTCATTGCAAACGCGGAAAAAGAACCTTTACTCCTGAGGCTACCACGGTTTAAAAGCCAGCAGGAGAGAGGTAGTCCAATATATCCATAGTTTGAAAATTCACCCCAGCTGATAATTACCTAGCGATCTACCAATTCATCACCAGTTATCTATTGTTATATTGTGATCGACAAGTTCCTGACCCCTGAGGTAATCATTTTTGAAAGATCTGATGACAAACTAAGTCTTTCAAAGTAGAGGTTGTCCGTACCAAACCTTGATGACGCATTCAGGGTTATGTCAATGGGACTATATCTCAGAGCGTCCGATTGACAGAGAGATAAGAACACTGGTCTTACGCGGCGAAGGTACCGGGTTCGAAACACGGTGGTGTCACGCTTCAGCCTACCCAGCTGTAAATAGGTACCTTATTCTGCTCGTGAGTTAGGGAAGGAAAAGGCAGCGAGGAAGGGAACGGGTCACCCTACCTCTCGAAGCTGGACCTAGTATAATCAAAGCTCTAACATTTCACACCCCTGCGGCAGTATCTGCTATGAGACTACCTTTATCTCTATACTGTAGCTTATAAAAAGGGCCTTGATTGGCAGAGTTGTCGGGTTCGAAACCAGGTGGTGCCATGTTCAACTCTACTCAGTTCTTAATGTGTTCTTGACTCTGCTGTTGAGTTAGGGAAGGCTAAGGCAGTGAGGAAGGCCCCACGGACTTGTATAGTGAAAACTCTTTAACACACGACTCCCCTAAGGCAGTATCTGCTATTGGACTACCGTTACCTTCTGCTTCATGAAAAGAAGCGATCACATTTCTTCTACACATCGTATGAACTCTCACAACAGCGTTGTGGTCGAGAACCTATGGTTTAAAGAATGGAGTGCCTTGTCCCATCCCCCATGTTGGTTCAGCATGCCTGTGGGATACATGAAAAATGTTTGTACGTACAAACAGCCTTGCTGATGTCTGACATTTCTTAATCCTAGCTTGAGACCAGATGTGAAGATCCATTAAATGCTATGTGAAACTGGAGCTCATGACTTCAACTCAGCACGTCTCGGAATGGCAGATAAGCCACAGGAAAAGCCTAGATCTACAGTGTAGATAATACCATGGAGTCTTCAACTTGATATTTGCCGCAAAAGAGCGAGAAGCTCAGCAGCCGTAGTTAAACAACAACAACACTTAGATTGTAAGTCTGTACTTGGGAAATGCTTGAATTGAAGTGACTGAAGTTTTCGATCCCATGGCTTAAGGGATGTAATTGTGTTCTCTCGCTTAAAAATAAATTTAATGTTAGTCTCCCTTTTCATTGAATGAAAAAAATTGCCTAGAAAAATCACAAACAGCCAATAAAAGCTGGGGTTGATTGTCACGTCCTGTAAAGGATAAGCAACTAACTTTAACTCCCTTTTCAGCGTTTGCCATGTTTCAGAACATACAAAAGAAATTATATTGTAGATTAGCATCGCCATATATTAATGCTGTTTTATCACGACCGTCATAGTTTTATGAACACCTAAACATCTCCCCAACAGATGTCATAAACGGTTAACATGAATGATCAGGACGATTGTGATCCCTTATCCTTCAAGGGCCAGATGGCTGCCAGATACAAAGAACGTTTGTCTATGGGATTCGCACTGGGAAGTAAGTTGTCATTTTTCTGTAACATACTTAACATATATCCCAGTTAACCTGATGAACTCATCGCTTCTCCTTTTCCTTTCGATCTTTCTTTCATTCTGTCCTTCGAATTATTGCTCTATTCTGCTCGCTTCAGATACACCCAGACTGCGTTACTGATTTTATAAGGAAGAATTTCGACTCATATTTGCGAGGCGTGACCCATTCAGCCCAGACACAAGGTCTTGTATGTTGTATTAGGGCGTATATTAATATATCAAAGACCTTATGATCTGGCATAGCACCCAAACACTGTCTTCTGGAAATCAATATCACGTTTTCTTAGTCACAAAGCATATCTTACTCTCAACAAAACGAGTAACTACAAAGTTGAAACTTCTGGCTATCAGTCTGAGATCAAACTTGGTTAGGATATGTCACCCTGTAATGTGGTTGTCAGCTTCCTCGAGCGTACACATATCACTTTGATGACAACGCAGAAAAATCATCATTATCACTCCGGCTCCCCAAGGAGCATGGGCCTACAACAAACTTATATCACAGTTTTCAGTCCCGTGCCATCAGCTCAAGGTTTGTCCGTGTCTTTTTCCATCCCTTTCACACATGTCTCGTGTTGTCTTATCTTATCTTGGTATTCGTCCTCTATTACCATAGGGATTCCAGAACAAGCACTACCTTGTAATACTACCAGCAGGTTTGGTCAAAGTATGTCTATCTATATCGCTAGTGTCTCCCTTCTCATATCTTTTTTTCCAGTGACACTTGTCTGGTTCCTGTCATAATTTCCACATCAGTGATCTTGTCATACCACTTGAGCTGTATCTGGTGTTTTGAAGGACCTCAGAGTAGATCACAGGATTCCACTTCTGTTGGCTGAAGTCAAGTTTTCTTAATTCGATTTATAGCCAGTAAGAAACGAAATAGTGACAAGAGGCATCCCTGTCGCACTCCAGTTCTTATCCAAAACGATCCTGTCAGATATCCTGCCTCTGATGTCTTCATGTGCTTTCTTTATTAAGTTAATGATCTTCAGGGAAACTCCATTTATACCTCATCAATTTCCAAATTGATTCGCGGATATAAATCGTGTTAACTCCTAATTTCTGCTGCCACATGTGCATTTGTCCTTGTTCGTTTAATGTTTGAACATTCCAGATACTTTATTCTGTCAATTTTACTCGAAGAAAAAAGGTGAGTCGGCAACATAGACTCCTTAAGGCTCTCTCTGGATCACGTCATTCGGCTCTTTAACAGATGACCTTCTATCTGGGATGATAGAAAAATAGTAATGCATTATAAGCACTTCTTTTAAACATTTCAACAGCGGCTCTGAAATGTAGATTTTTAATAGACATATTGTAGACCATTCACTTTAACAATAATACAGATGGAAACATTCAAGCGTATTATCAACGTTTGCTAGTGACAAATAGATCTACGAACTGTAGCCCTGTAATGAGGATTATCATGGAGCTGAGGACTAACTATGACGGTGGACCAAGTAATGACCAGATTTAACTTGTTCGGGGACAAACATATAAAAGCAATAGAGAAAAGAATGTGGAAACTAATATAAACATGACGCAAGCAGTAAATGAAGATCGCTGTTATAAATCTGGAAGGGGGGTGGGGGCACGTTTCTAATTGGCCATAGGTAAAGATAGGTAAGTAAAAGCCTTTTATAAGTGCCTGCTAATAACAAATGTATCCACTAGTGTGGCCCCATTGAAGGTGGATTATCATGATACAAAGGTGCAGGAAAGAAGGTTTATCTGCTTGTTTTGCTGTTTATGTGACATAAGACATAGTGTGTCTGCTTGTGTAGTTGTTTATGTGACATAAGACATAGGCCTTCAACAAACACATGCCAAGTCCTCCGTGTCACGTGCCGTCTGCTCAAGTTCTTTCCATGTTTTCTTCATCATTTTCATTTCTGTCACCAGTTCTCTTCTCCATGTGTTTTTGGTTTAACTCTGTCTCTCTTTCCAAGGAGATTCCAGAACACTTACTGCCTTGTAATGCTATCAACAGGTTTCCTCAGTGTGTGTCCCATCCATCGCCAGCATCTTCTTCTCATCTCTTGTTCCACTGGCACTTGTTTTACCATTTTTAGTCGACACAAATTGCAACAACAAAAATCTAGTTAGTTCATCATCATCATCCGTCAACTCCCCAAGGGCCATAAGCCTTCAACAAACTTCTACCTTGTGTTGCCAACTCTAGGTCTGTCCATGACTTCTTCATGTGCTGTTTTGGTCTCTACCTTCACTTCTATTAACAATAGTGACAAGAATTAACATTTAATTATATTTTAAAGATTGTTAACTTCACTTCAATGAATAAGTTCATATCTTTTGCAGTTCACAACAATGTGGAATTTTGTGAGCTCGTGTATCGTCACTGGGATAGCGCTAAAAGTATTCTTAATCTTGGGAATACCGAACTTTTAAATACTGGTGGAAGAGGGTTAACGTGAAATTTTCTTAGATTAAATATTCTTTCTTGTTTCGTTTCCCCCCCAGTCACCTGGAAATCGGCAAAATGAATATCTGCCAACTACCAGTAGATCACGATTTTTGAATTGTCGATCCCCATGCTAACCAGTTTAGGCGACATTTTCTTTCGAATTTTCAGTTTATAATTTTGTTTTCTTTCCTTTTGTCTGGCTTGTTGGGTGTATGCACACATATTCATGTCTCAGAGGTCGTTACTTGGTATATGCCTGTGGCACACCGCCTCGAGTTACATTGATTTGCATGTGGTAGGTACGTTTGTGATCTGACGCTGTATAGTGAATAATTTTGTTCGACCCTGACACTGTATAGAGAATAATTCTGTTCGACCCTGACGCTTATAGTGAATAATTCTGCGTGACTCTGACGCTGTATAGTGAATAATTCTGTTTGACTCTGACGCTGTATAGTGAATAATTCTGTTTTACTCTGACACTGTATAGTGAATAATTCTATTTGACCCTGATGCTGTATAGTGAATAATTCTGTTTTACTCTGACGCTGTATAGTGAATAATTCTGTTTGACCCTGACGCTGTATAGTGAATAATTCTGTTTGACCCTGACGCTGTATAGTGAATAATTCTGTTTTACTCTGACATTGTATAGTGAATAATTCTGTTTGACTCTGACGCTGTATAGTGAATAATTCTGTTTTACTCTGACACTGTATAGTGAATAATTCTATTTGACCCCGACGCTGTATAGTGAATAATTCTGTTTTACTCTGACGCTGTACAGTGAATAATTCTGTTTGACCCTGACGCTGTATAGTGAATAATTCTGTTTTACTCTGACGCTGTATAGTGAATAATTCTGTTTGACTCTGACGCTGTATTGTGAATAATTCTGTTTTACTCTGACGCTGTATAGTGAATAATTCTGTTCGCTAGAGAATATATGTTCTGACGCTTATAGTGAATAGTTCTGCGTGACTCTGACGCTGTATAGTGAATAATTCTGTTTTATGACAGTGAATAATTCTGTTTTGACCCTGCTGTATAGTGACTGTTTTACTCTGACGCTGTATAGTGAATAATCTGTGAATAATTCTGTTGACCTGACGCTGTATAGTGAATAATTCTGTTTTATTCTGTTTTACTCTGACACTGTATAGTGAATAATTCTGTTTGACCCCGACGCTGTATAGTGAATAATTCTGTTTTACTCTGACGCTGTACAGTGAATAATTCTGTTTGACCCTGACGCTGTATAGTGAATAATTCTGTTTTACTCTGACGCTGTATAGTGAATAATTCTGTTTGACCCTGACGCTGTATAGTGAATAATTCTGTTTTACTCTGACGCTGTATAGTGAATAATTCTGTTCGACCCTGACACTGTATAGAGAATAATTCTGTTCGACCCTGACGCTTATAGTGAATAGTTCTGCGTGACTCTGACGCTGTATAGTGAATAATTCTGTTTTACTCTGACACTGTATAGTGAATAATTCTGTTTTACTCTGACATTGTATAGTGAATAATTCTGTTTGTCTCTGACGCTGTATAGTGAATAATTCTGTTTTACTCTGACACTGTATAGTGAATAATTCTGTTTGACCCCGACGCTGTATAGTGAATAATTCTGTTTTACTCTGACGCTGTACAGTGAATAATTCTGTTTGACCCTGACGCTGTATAGTGAATAATTCTGTTTTACTCTGACGCTGTATAGTGAATAATTCTGTTTGACCCTGACGCTGTATAGTGAATAATTCTGTTTTACTCTGACGCTGTATAGTGAATAATTCTGTTCGACCCTGACACTGTATAGAGAATAATTCTGTTCGACCCTGACGCTTATAGTGAATAGTTCTGCGTGACTCTGACGCTGTATAGTGAATAATTCTGTTTTACTCTGACACTGTATAGTGAATAATTCTGTTTTACTCTGACGCTGTATAGTGAATAATTCTGTTTGACCCTGACGCTGTATAGTGAATAATTCTGTTTGACTCTGACGCTGTATAGTGAATAATTCTGTTTGACCCTGATGCTGTATAGTGAATAATTCTGTTTTACTCTGACACTGTATAGTGAATAATTCTGTTCGACCCTGACGCTTTATAGTGAATAATTCTGTTTGATTCTGACGCTGTATAGTGAATAATTTTGTTTGACTGTGAATCTGTATAGTGAATAATTCTGTTCGACTCTGACGCCATGGACTTGGTAATGGTGCGTCAAAAGGATTACTGGTCTAGTATTTACCACTAGTGCCCTGTGAAGTTCAGGGGGGAGGGGGATCTGATGAGGCAAAGAAAGAATAAGGCTGCTGCACCCTCATGCATGTCGTACAAGGCAACTAATATGAGGTTGTACTTGAAGCTGGCAACCCCATCATGCCAAACAAATAGCTACAGAAACCACGGCTGCAGGATGCCAGGAGAACCAGCTGCAGTGTGGGCTCCGTAGGGAACGCAAAGGAAAATGAAGCTTATGATAGTGATGGTGAATGACCACTAGGGGAACACCATCCGTGTGTTACCAGGGCCCGAAAAGGGGGAGGGGGCAGAGAATAGTAACACTGTTTCCTATCAAGCATGTCGCAGAAAGCGAATAAGGAGGGTTAGGCATGGAACCGGTTACTCCATCCTGTAAACAATGTTAAACCACAAACACTTAAAAAAACATGGACAAGTCAACTAAGGAAAATAAAACTCAGCCATCCAAGACATGAGAAGGTCCTGTGATAGGGAGGTGTATGGTGCAACACAGACATGAGAAGGTCCTGTGATAGGGAGGTGTATGGTGCAACACAGACATGAGAAGGTCCTGTGATAGGGAGGTGTATGGTGCAACACAGACAGGAGAAGGTCCTGTGATAGGGAGGTGTATGGTGCAACACAGACAGGAGAAGGTCCTGTGATAGGGAGGTGTATGGTGCAACACAGACATGAGAAGGTCCTGTGATAGGGAGGTGTATGGTGCAACACAGACATGAGAAGGTCCTGTGATAGGGAGGTGTATGGTGCAACACAGACAGGAGAAGGTCCTATGATAGGGAGGTGTATGGTCCAACACAGAGAAAGCTGAAATGAGTTTTTGTTGCTGACAACCTTCTTTCTTCTGGGAGAACCTGCAGATTTGGCACCTGGAGTGTTCCAGCATTGAACGAACACGGGAAAATGGCACAGGTAGCAGCAGAAGTGACGGAATATAAGATCAATGTCCTGGGACTGCGCGAAACAAAGTGGAAGGGGGTAGACAGGAGGAAACTCAGCACAGATGAAATGGTGCTGTCCTCGGGACTTGAAGAAGACAGTTCCCACCACAACGAAGGGGTAGCTGTAATGTTATCTAAAGAAGCACAGAAAGCACTCATTGAATGGGAAGCTGTGAGTCTCAGAATCATAGCAGCAACTTTCAAAACGAAAATAAAGGTAAACATCATCCAATGTTATGCACGAACCAATGACAAAGAAGACATTGTGAAAGAAGCATTTTACACCAGACCACAAGGTATTATGGATAAAATAACAAGAAAAGACGTAACAATTTTGATGGGTGACATGAATGCAAAGAAATGTGCAGACAACACCGGCTTTGAAGAAAGCATGGGAAAACATGGACTAGGAATAATGAATGAAAATGGAGAACTGTTCACAGAATTCTGTGCTTCAAATCAACTGGCCATAGGAGGAAGCATGTTTCCACATAAGTGAATACGCAAGGCAACATCGGTGTTATCAGATCATAGAACAGAAAATCAAATTGATCATATATGCATAAAGAAGAAGTTTAGATCATCATAACATGATGTAAAGGTATATAGATGTGGCCTTCGATCACCAGCTTCTGATAGCCAAATTAAAAATGAAGCTCAAGAGATATACAACAATACATAGCTGTAGACAACAATTTAATGTAGGGCATCTAAAAAATTAAGAAACATTTGCCGCCACAGTATACTAAGTGCTCCAACAGCTGGAAGATGTAGGGAACACTGAAAACCATTGGCAGCAAATCAAGACTATATGGAATGAGACACGTGAAGACATACTGGGAAAAAGAGAACGAAAACAAAAAGCATGAATAACAACAGAAACTATCAATAAGATAAAAAACAGACAAAAAAAAACAAGAAAGCAGATTTAAACAGAAGCACAACTAGAAGTTCCAAAGCCAAGGCTCAAGAAGTGTACACAGAAGCAAATAAGTAAGAAGAAGCATCAAAAGAAACAAGAGGAGATATATTAAGGAGTTGGCAAAAGAGGCAGAAGATGCTGCACCAAAGGAAATATGAAAGAACTATATAACAGCACAAAGAAGCTAACATGGAAATATAAGCGAGCAAACGGCATCATAAAAGACAAGAATGGAAAACTGCTTAGCAACATACAAGAGCAAATGAAGAGGTGGACGGAATATTTTGATGACTTTCTAAAGAGACTAGCTCCACGAAATCCCACAGACATCCAGCCAGCAGAAGAAGAGCTACAAATTAACTGTGAAAGACGAACGAAGGAATTAATAAAGAAAGCCAAAAAGCTTCTAAGAGATCGAAAATCAGCTGGTCAAGATGGCATTCCAGCAGAGGCCACCAAAGCAGCTATTGACACTGCTACAGAGGTTTTGTATAAATTACTTTGTAAAGTCTAGGAGAGGGAAGAAATACCAACAGAATGGAAGGAAGGATATCTGGTTAAGCTGCTTAAGAATGAAAACTTACAAAAGTGCACAAATTATAGATGAAGAATGTTACTACCAGTGCCAGGAAAATACTAAACAGGATCACCAAGAGAGATTCAAAGTCCATAGACAAACAACTGAGAGATGAACAAGAAGGTTCTCGACAAAACAGATCCTGTACAGACCAGACAGCCTCATTGAGAATAATAGTGGAACAAAATCTAGAATGGAACTCATCTCTTTTCATTGAGTTTGTGGATTATTAAAAAAGCATTTGACAGTGTAGACAGAGAATCAGTTTGGAAACTGATGAGGTACTGCGGAATTCCCCTGAAGATCATTAATTTAATAAATAAAACTAATAAAGACATGACATACAGAGTTCTTCATGAAGAATAACTTACAAAAACATTTGGGATAAGAACTAGAGTGGGACAGGAATGCCTGTTGAGTCCATTTCTTTTCTTACTAGCAATAGACTGGGTTATGAAAACATCGACATCACACAACATAAATGGAATCCATTGGAATCTTACTAAACAACTAGATGATCTTTATTTTTCTGATGACTTGGCTCTTCTGTCCCATAATCGTAATCAGATGCAAGACCAAATGAAAATATTCGAAGTGAGGTCACAGCCATTATAGACTGAAAATACACATGGAAAAGACAAATATAATGAAAATAAAAGCAGGAAATGATAAAAGGGCTGAACTTGAAGAAACACCACTACAAGATGTAGAATCTTACACATATCTTGGCAGCAATATAGACACGGTTGGAGGGACAGACAACGAAATCAAAATAAGAATACAAAAAATCATTACATTGGGAAATAAATAGAGATCAAGAGAAATCATGCCCAACACTATAATACGAATCTTCAACTCAAATGTCAAATCAGTCCTACTGTATGGCTCTGAGACATGGAGAACAACAAAGACAACAACCAAAAAGCTACAGACTTTTATAAACGGGTGCTTGCGTAGAATAAAAGGATTAAAATGGTATGACAAGGTTACCAACGTGGAACTGAGGACAAGAACTAGACAAGCGCCAGTGGAACAAGAGATGAGAAGAAGAACGATGGATAAGACACACATTGAGGAAACCTGTTGATAGCATTACAAGGCAGTCCTTGTTCTGGAAACCCCAGTGCAATAGAGGCAGAGGTAGACCAAGAAGCACATGGAGAAAAGAGCTGGAGACAGAGGTGAAAATGATGAGGAGAACGTGGAAAGAACTTTAGATGATGGCACGTGACAGGAGGACTTGGCATGTGTTTGTTGAAGGCCTATGCTCCTTGGGGAGCTACGGGTAATTATGATGACTTTGGGAGCACACATTGTGAAATAAGAATGTATTATCTAAAGCTATACCATACAAAACACTAACATTATTTATGATTTAAAATATAAAATAAGGCATGCATACAACAAATTATAACTATACAGTTAGCAACACAGGTGATTAGAAAGCCACGAGCTTTTTCGTAGCAAACATATTAGCAGCTGCAGCAACACACACCACCTACCCTTCCCCAGAGAGTAACAGAGGCGTCGCAGAAGACTCAAGTGATGTTCCGTCTTATGCAGCAACGCCTTCAGATGTTCTCTGTACTCACGCTAGGCTGGATGAATTGAAATCGGCAGATGAGGTCCTGATACCCAGTAAACCGCGCCTGAATGCATCGTTGTGTACTGCCACAGGTCCTCCGGCTACGGCACGGTCAAAGTCATCCCTTGGCGAGCACCAGGGAAAGGCAAACAAGCCAACAATGAAAGAGCTGATCACGAAGTTTGAGACAAGATCCTTCACTTCTAGTCAGTTGAAGCAAAGCACAGACTCCGACAGTGACAGACATCGCATTGCCAGGGACGCGTGGGGAAGCAGCCATACTAGAATAAAGATGGAACTTGATCCTAGCGCCATGACGTCTAGTTCTTCCAGCGATGTTGTGAACTCAAAGAGTTCAGTGACTTTGTCTAAGCCACCTCGTGCCAAAACCTCCAGAGCAGCCCTGAGCCTGAACAGCGAGAAAGCCAACCTGAATCTGCCAATATTTCAATGTTCTAGTCGACCTCAGTCGCAAATGAGCGCCAGCAAAACTTCGGATAAACCTGGAACCGAGGATTGCTTAATATTTGCAGATTCACATCTTCGCACAGACAACTTCATCCATCATGCAGATGGAATAAACACTACGGACGTTACATCAGGGACACAAGAAAATGTTAATAACATTGTGAAAGTTCCTCCAAGCACCGAAGCACAGATTCCAAGCACAGACGAACACATTTCAGGCACAGAAGAACACATTTCAGGCACAGAAACAGACTTTCCAGGCACAGAAGAGCACTTCCCGAGAAGTGAAGCACACTTTTCAAGTGTTGAAGCACAGTCTGACAAAGCTGGTGGGACAGAGGAAGAAAACGAAAACAAAAGGTGCTCTGATGACCAGCAGACTATTACGCCTGCACCTCTGAGGGTCAATTTGAGAGACTTTGCCAGTCGAAGAAACAAGACCCCAGATAAATATATTGTGCACAAGAAAGACTGGGGAAAACGACTTCCAAAGAAAGATCAAGGAGGTCCCCTCGCGGTCGTATCAAACGACGAGAACATAGGCCGAGGCACACAGTCAAACAATACAAAGGATAAAGAAGCCGCAGTTAAAAATAGTAAAGGCAGAAATACTTTAGATGTTCACAGAGACATTTCAAAGAGAATCAGACATGAACCAGGTTCACCTCATTCTCCTAATACGCATAAAAAATTAGATTTACGAAGCTTGTCTCGCCAGAGTGAGCGGTCAGATGAAAGTAAGGAACATGTTAATGATGAAAGCCAAAGAAACAAGGCGATGGAGAGATACTTGCAGTTTCTTAAGTCCAGTAATACCTCAGTGCCAGATCAGGAAACACCAGATGAGAAAACGACAGCCAGGAATGAATTACGGAAAGCCTTGAGACCTCCAACACCTCACCGCGCGCATCAGCTATCCAAAGGAATCAGTAGTGGGTCAAGAAATAGTTTGCATCACTTCAGAGAAGCCAACCAGACGACGCCGAACACGCAAGAAGCTCTTGGGCTCCGTCACAAGCTTGATAGAGACGTGCATCCAGAGCAAATTACACGGTACAGGCCAAGATCAAAGATGGCATTGTCCACTGCCAGAAAGGAGATAATTGTAGAAGCCAGTGGTGGGGACTTTATGGTGAATACGGCACCATCGTCTTCAAACAGTATAAATTCTAGTGTTAGTCTAGATCCTCCTAACAAAGTGGATCTGAGTCCTCGAATTGACCAGCCCAAGTCTGAGATATCTGACATTAGGCTTGCAAGACCACTATCAACAAGCAAACCTACATTGAAATTGGCTTATTCATCTGGAAGGGGCAGTGTCACTAAAAACGTGCCGAAGACTATGCAGGCTCGGCCCCAATCAGCTCGTACACACGAGATTACAGAGAAGAAGCAAATCAAACAATTAGGCTCGTTGTTTCGCGCACGGTCATCTTCAGGAAGTAAAACACCTGATCCAGTCAATCTGAGGAAACCTGGGTCAGTGTTCGGGAACTTGCCAAAGAATGTTACACAAGTGTCTTCAAATCCCATAGATTTAATGAAACAACGCAGCCCTCCACAGTATTTTAAATGTAATGACCAGAACCCAAGAAATACAAAATGCGACGCGCCTGATTTTGGATCGGTTATTCTTACAGAAGACGAACTCGCTGACAACGAACTAGTACCAGTTCATTTGAGGGAACGAAAGGCACGCGATATATCAGGGCAAACCGCCCTTGTAGTTTCAAGTTCAGATGAAAGTTACAATGCACGCGCGAAGACGCATGTCAGTAAACTAAAGGGGCAGCAGTTCAAGAAAATGTCGGAATCCTCGTTTGAAAAACCGCAGTCGAACATACATGAAGTAATAGATACTATGGAGCCTCAGTGTTTAGACAAACAGGAAGCGAGACGAATTAATAAGCACATTCTGATCAGCGATGAGACAAAACATCCAAGAATTATTCACCACAATCTTCATGAAGGAAAGCACTCTTACGATGGCAGCAAGGTAATAATTCACCATGGCACAAAGCGAATGGCGAACACGCCAGCAAAATACGTAATAACCCCGCAAGATACTGACGAAAGCACAAACCACCGGCCTAACAACATCCAGTACCCAAAGGGTGTAAATGTTCTAGCCAGCTCAGGTGCAAGTGCGAACAAAACAACCGACATGTTCCATAATCACATGACGACGGATGTAATAGACATGTTGGAAGGCTCCAATCTTCCTTCAAATGTTGTTCCAGATGAGCGCAAGGGCTCCACTGTTTCCAGGGATAGCAGAGAAAGAAAAGGCCACGAAGATGTTTTCAACACGCCTGAGCCGCCGGGCTCCGACGGGAGAGGGGACAACTTTCAGGCAGCTGGTGAAAGCCACATGGACAAGGTAAATGAAACTGAATAATGGGCATGCATACTGTTAATATCAATGTATGAGCAAGTGCATTGACATGATAAGAACTAGGCAGACAGGCAAAAGAGGGATGAAGGATGGGCGAACACAGACAGATGGACAAACACAGACAGATGGACGAACACAGATGGATAAGAAGGGATGATAGATGGGCGAACACAGACAGATGGACAAACACAGACAGATGGACAAATACAGACAGACAGATGGGCAAAAGAGGGATGATGGATGGGCAAACACAGACAGATGACGAACATGGATTTATGGACAAAAACAGACAGATGGATGAACACAGACAGATGGACGAACACAGATGGACAAGAAGGGATGATAGATGGGCGAACACTGACAGATGGACAAACACAAACAGATGGACTAACACAGACAGACAGATGGGCAAAAGAGGGTATTATGGATGGGCAAACACAGCCAGATGGACGAACACAGACAGATGGATGAACACAGACAGATGGAAAAACACAGACAGATGGACAAACACAGACAGATAACAAACACAGACAGATAGACAAACACAGACAGATGGACGAACACAGACAGATGGACAAACACAGACAGACAGATGGGCAAAAGAGGGATGATGGATGGGCAAACACAGACAGATGGACGAACACCGACAGATGGACAAACACAGACAGATGGACGAACACAGACATATAGACAAACACAGACAGACAGATGGGCAAAAGAGGGGATGATAGATGGGCGAAGACAGACTGATGGACAAACACAGACAGATGGATGAACACAGACAGATGGACAAACACAGACAGACAGATGGGCAAAAGCGGGAATGATAGATGGACGAACACAGACAGATGGACGAAAACAGACAGATAGACGAAGACAGACAGATTTACGAAAACAGACAGATGGATGAACACAGACAGATGGATGAAAACAGACAGATGGACGAACACAGACAGATGGATGAACACAGACAGATGGACGAACACAGATGGACAAGAAGAGATGACGGATGGACGAACACAGACAGACGGACAAAAAAAGGGATGTACGGATGGTTGAACATAGACAGACATGCATACATAAAGACAGATGGACAGATAGATAGATAGATAGATAGATAGATAGATAGATAGATAGATAGATAGATAGATAGATAGATAGATAGATAGATAGATAGATAGATAGATGATCGGTCGAACCGACAGACATAAGATTAGCTGGAACGTTACCTTAACCATTACACCGTAGCAACTTGGGGTTCATTTCTGTCTCTCTTGTTGGTCTCCCCTGCCTCACACACACACGCACACACACTCTCTCTCTCTTAAAGTACATAGCCACAGACTCTCTCTTTCTCTCTCTCTCTTTCTCTCTTTCTCTCTCTCTCACTCTCTCTCTCTGTGTTCCCCATTGCCGTATTACTCTCAAATCTGAGCGCACTTTTTTATCTTCAACATTGTTCTAACAACAGGGTTACCTGTACTTGCCAGCAAAGTCATTGGACCCAGCCAGAGGGAGTCCGGCAAAAAAAACCGCACGCTACAAGCTGTCCGGTCATAATTCCAGGTTTGGCTATAACACTAACGGGTGAAAGAATTGGACGTTACATATAAGATTTAGAGAATGTTAAAACAGCTGATGCTGTTGGGGGAAAAAGGAGGGGAGGGGGGGGGGGGGGGAGAACCTTTCATAATAAATGTAACAGCATTCTCCAAAGTCTCAGCTTGTGTGTCTTCAGAAGAAATACACGGTAGCGGTCATCAGCATCATCATCATCACCACCATCATCGCCATCTTCATCTTCATTATCATCATCATCATTTCCATCATCATCATCATCACCATCATTGTAGCGTGAGGTTTTTATTGACTCTAGGATCAGTATAGTACTGACAATACAGAAATAGAATTTCTGCAGGAAAATGGTGAAGTCCCAGTGTATGAGAGAACTACTGGTATCACAAATTAGTTACGGCTGTGAATGATCTGATCTCGAAAAATTAGTATAGAGGAGACAGTCATAAAATGCCACCCCCGCTGTGTAACTAACTGTGATATTAAAAACAAGGAAACAGATTTTACTCAACAATTATAAAATTGACAAGTCGTTCAAATACAATTTCCTTATTATTTATTAAGTATATACACTACCTACTCTTGTGCTGAAGGGTGGATGTTGGAAGATGGAATGCAATGGATTTGTAAGTTTACATATGATTTACAAATATATATATTACAACAAGTTTTCCAATTATAGGAAACAAGTTTATATCAGCTGTGCTGTTAATTAAGTATATAAAATTTATCAGCTATGCTGTTATTCTTGTCTCTTGCTACGCTAACTCAGTTTTTCGTTCTTGACCGTTAAATGCTCACAATTGCCGACGAAAATGGTACTAATGTGTACTCATCTCTCAAAAGTTCTGTCCTTCTTAGTTTGGTTCACACGACACCTGCTAAGGATCGTTCCTTTAGCCCGCCCAAGACTGAGGGGGACTAAGGAGGTAGTTCCGGTACAATCACTGTGCTCCTGCGAAGTTCCAGGCAGCTGGATTGACTCAACATACGACCTCAGGTTGGATGATACGAATAAACCTCTAAGATTTAAACAGGCCAGTCGACTTTAGTGAAGCAAGAGTTCCCGGTCACGCAGTTAAGCAATAAATCAAAGGTTGACAGCTTTGTCTTCTCCCAGTCAGTCGGACTGGCCTCGTGTTTGTGTGTGTTTTTGTATAAAACTCGCCCGTATATATAGGTAGATGCAGGTAATTTTTACTCCTTAAGGAATGCTGTTGATTGGTTCTCGGCGTGGCAAGCTGATTGGTTATATGCGGTTTGGTACAATTCGTGACCGCGAAAAACAGGGCTTATGCCTAATTCTATTCTGTCTGCCGCCATATTGGGAGACAAGATGGCCGTGACCGAGATAGCGTCCCGAAAAACAGGGCTTATGCCGAATTTTATTCTGGCTCAGAGACTGGTGAACGTTGCTCGTTGATTGGCTGGGGCATAGTTGTATCTCGACAATGTGTATTAACAAAGAAGTGGGTTTACACACACGTTTTACAACATAGCCCCATCCTTTCCTAGCTGTGACCTGTCATAGCTGACGTGTAAACACCTGCTGTAGTTAATCATTTTGCGTCTGTCCTTCCAGAGTAATAGGGTGTCGACTTAAAAAATCAGCTCCTACATTGTCTCTTCCCGGAATGTAATTCACGGTAAAGGAATAAGGCGCCAGAAGCAGACTCCACCTTAACAATCTCGAATTTAACTTTCTAGATGCAGCCAAGAATGTTAAAGACTGGTGATCGATTTGGACAATGAAGTGTGTCCCATATAGGTAAGGTGAAAATTTGTAGATGGACCAAATTAGAGCCAAACATTCTTTCTCTATGGTCAAGTAATTCAACTCAGCTGCATTCAGCTTCCTACTGGCGTAGGCGACGGGTAAAAGTTCATCCGGCTGGACTTTTGATTGCTGCAAGAGAGTTGCACCAATACCTATACTGCTAGCGTCCGTCCTTAATACAAATTCCTGTGTGATATCGGGTAGCGTAAGGATGGGTTTGCTGGTGAGTTTTGCTTTTATCTCTGTGTAAGCTTTTTCACAATCAGCATTCCATTGGATTTTGTCAGGCTGTCCTTTTTTCGTTAAGTTAGTTAATGGTGCACACCGAGAGTTAAAGTGGGGTATGTACTTTTGACAGAACCCACATAATGACACAAATGATCTCACATCATTCTTCGTTTGAGGTCTGGGTGCCTTCTTTAACTTCTCTATATTCTTTGGGTCAGGAGACATACGACCTGTAGAAATAGTGTGACCTAGGAATTCCAACTCCTTACAACCGATATAGCACTTGGTTGGACGTGCAGTCAATCCAGTGGCTCTCAGTCTGTCAAACAACATGGAGAGCGCTACTATACGCTCTTCAAATGTGTTTGTAGCAACAAGAATGTCATCCATAAAGTTAGTGATATGGGGATTTTGTAGAGGTTCCAACAATTTCCTCATCATTCTTGAAAAGATACTTGGAGCGTTTTTCAATCCAAATGGTAGTACATTAAACTCGTAGTGTCCGTCTGATGTACTAAATGCCAGCATTTGCCTAACTTCTGGTTTCACTGGTATATCTACCTTCGATAAATACCTAGCCTTACTCAGCGTAGAGAACAGCTGGTTGGTGTCAGATAATGGGTCCACCTGAGATTCTATGATCGCATTTAGCTTCCTGTAGTCAATACATAACCTGTGTTGACCACTCGGTTTTCTTAATAGCACCACACTTGAGCTATAGGGAGAGTCTGACTTCGAGATAATTTTATCCTTCAACAGATAATCAACTTCCTCCCTTAGTGCTTGGGCTTTCGCATAGGGTATAGGGTATGTTCTCATGCATACTGGTGTAGGGTCAGTAACCTTCATGTCGTACTCTAACAGATTTGTACGACCTGGCTTATCTGTGAGCACATCAGCATGGGTTTCCAACACTTTCTGAACTATCTTCTTCTGCTCTGGATTTAAATGTCCACTAATGTTTACTTGAACATAATCCTCTGTAGTTGTGAGTGGATATTTCATAGAGTGAAGTGGTTCTGTGTGCATTTCTGTTGCAATGGCTAGGGTCATGATATGTGCAACTTCTGATGATTCCTTGTCATAGTATTTTTAAGAAGAATGACATGATATACCTTCTCCTTTCCTTTCTTGTCAATCTCATAATTGGTCCTGGAAAGTTTTTCCAGTATGGCATAGGGTTCCTGCCATCCAATCTGCAATTTATTATTGCTGCTTGGCAACAGTAATAACACCTTTTCACCCACCTCCAGTTCCCTATCCTTTGCTTTTTAGTTGTAGTACGCAGCATGCTTCCTCTTGGCCTGTCTTAAGTTATCATTGGCCAGTTTCCAACCTGCTTTCAATCGAGATGTCAACTCGTTGACGTACTGGTATGAGGAAGTCACTGTTTCCTCTGCTTTTTCATCAGTCCATGTCCGCAGCAATGCTTCCAGTGGACCTTTTATTGGTCTTCCAAACAACAATGTAGCTGGAGCCAATCGAGTTGAATTGTGGGGTACTTCCCTTTATGCAAATAGTGCAGCGGGTAAGTATGTATCCCAAGTATCAGGTTTTTCACTCGCCAGCTTTCTAAGGATTGAAATTAGCGTACCATTGAACCGCTCTACTTGACCGTTCCCTTGGGCATGGTAGGGACTACAATGATAGTGCCTGGCTTGAAATATCCTGAATACTTCTTGTGTTAGCTTTTCCTTAAACTGAGAACCATTGTCAGTCAATATCTGATGCGGGAAACCTAATCGGGTGAATATTGTCAACAGGGCCTCTGCCAAATGCTTTGAACCTATAGCTGACATGGCCACTGCTTCTCCCCACATAGAGCAAGTATCAACCAAGGTTAAGATGTAAGCATTTCTCTTCTTGGTCCTAGTGAGGGGTCCAACAATATCCACTGCAACACGTTCAAAAAGGGTTCCCATAATGGGCATTTCTCCCAATGTTGCTGGTGCAGTCCTATGCTTAGGAGCTACTTTTTGGCATTCTGGACAGGATCTTACATATCTTTTTATGTCCTCTGTGATTCCTGGCCAAAAGTAGTGACAGGCTATCTTTTGTCCAGTGGCCCCTATTCCCATATGTCCACTGAAGGGTATAGCATGTCCTAGCGTCATAACCTTCTTCCTGTAAGATTTTGGCACTACTAGCTGTCCATGCCCTATAGGTCCTGTTCCAGCTTTTCTGTAGAGTAGGCCATTCTTCATATAAAAGTCTCCATTCTCTGGAGGGTTATGTGCTTTAGGCAATTTGCCAAAACAAGGCTTCAATATGCTGTCTGCTGCTTGAGCCTTTTTCATCTCTTCTGGATGAGTATTGATAGGATTTTCCTCCATTTTCCTTGAGCTTTCCCTGGTCTGGACTGTTGCCATAACTACAGGTTTCATAGGTTCTCCAAGGAAAATATACCTACACCCCAGAATCAAAGGGTAAATAGGGTCGTCCATCACTGCTGCTTTGACTTCTCCTTCTACATAGCGAGATCTTATGTCGATTCGGGTTATGGGTAATGTCATGGTTCTTGCTCCCTCGATCGGTCCTCGGATTTCCACTGCTTCTGTGGTTATCTGGTCAGGACACACTAGAAAAGAGCACACAACTGAATCAAAGTCCAATCCTGTGTCATATAAACACAGTACTTGAGTGCCATTCACGGTCACTTCCTCACAGACAGGGGGGTGATGGAAGTCCTTCTGACTTACTGCCAGTTCCTTCCTTCCCGGCTTCCCTGTTGTAAGACATGCAGCATGATAAGGAGGATTCTTCCTTCTGTAGTCCGCAGTATTGTGGTTACTCCTTAGACGATTTTTACACCACTTTCCTTCCTTCCGGTAAAGTGTCTTATCCGATCTTAGAGGGTTTTTGTCCTTTTGGTCAAATCTTTGTTTGTTCCTTGTGGTATGGTCCTTTTGTTCATATTTGGTATAGTTTTGTGATGATTTGAAGTTTTCACCCTGCTTCTTCTTATTTCCTAATAATTCTGCCTGAGCTGCTTGATATCTCTCAGCAACAGTTACAATATCTTCCAATCTCTCTGCTCCTTGTTCCATGATAAACTTCCTCATTTCTTGAGGCATGGACTCTTTCAATTGCTCCATCATTTTCATTTCTTTCAGATCCTGACACTTTCCTAAACTACTCCATTTTTCCAAATAGGTTTCCAATCTAGCAGAGAATTGGTGACAGTTTTCTCCTAGAAGAAGTTTAGCTGTTCGGAAATTCTTTCTATACGATTCTGAGTTCTTTTCGTATCTCACAAGCAGTGCCTGCTTCAGGATTTCATAATCTTCCTGGTCATCTCTTGAGAGCTTCAAATATACATCGTAGGTCACACCTCTCAATCCCTGAGATAGTTTAAGACTCCACTTTTCTTTCACTAAGCCATAGGTAGTGGCAAATCTTTCGTATCTATCCAGGTACGACTCAATGGCGTCTTCTTTCTCAACAAATGTGTCCAGATGAAAATTCATGGCTGGAGCTACTCTCAGAGTGAGGTGAGTTACTACCATTATTGCCCGTAGTTGCCTGAATTTCAAGCTCTTTTAATCTCAATTGATGGTCTTTCTCTGCATGTAATTTCCTTTCCTCGGAGTCAATTTATTTTCTTTGCCTCATTTTCAGCCTCCAATTTCTTGACTTCAGCTGTTAATTTCCTTTCTTCAACTTCTAATCTTATGGCTTCTCTCTCAGCGTCCAGTCTTTAGGCTTCTCTCTCCGCTTCTACTTGCAACTTTCTTTCCTCTCTATCCATGTGTTTTTCCACTTCTGTTGTGACATACTGAATAAGAGCATCACCTGTCATATTTAATTCCTTACCCATCTGCATGACCGCAGTCCTGAACTTCACTAAATCAGCCATGGCGTTACTTAGAGAGGGTTATGTAATTTCACTATATCCAAATTATTGTAATTAAACTTAATTAATTTAAATGAACAAATAAATTATGTGCAATTTTGTGAGCATCAACTATTTACTGAGTACTAAATGGTACTCCTCCTAAGAAAACATACTCCTCCTAAGAAAACAATAAAAAATCCTATTTGTGATTAAAAAAAGAAATCTTGTTTCTTTTGTTATTTATGGGTGGCACAAGATAGAGTTAGTAGATAGATGAATAGACTAAGTATGGCTCAAGATATATATAGAAATATCCCAGGAACGAGCCCCCAGTGTAGCGTGAGGTTTTTATTGGCTCTAGGATCAGAATAGTACTGACAATACAGAAGTATAATTTCTGCAGAATATGGTGAAGTCCCAGTGCATGAGAGAACTACTGGTATCACAAAATTAGTTATGGCTGTGAATGATCTGATCTCGAAAAATTAGTAGAGAGGAGACAGTCATAAAATGCCACCCCCGCTGTGTAACTAGCTGTGATATTAAAAAACAAGGAAACAGACTTTACTTAACAATTATAAAATTTACAAGTCGTTCAAATACAGTTTCCTTATTATTTATTAAGTATATACACTATCTACTCTTGTGCTGAAGGGTGGATGTTGGAAGATGGAATGCAATGGATTTGTAAGTTTACATATGATTTACAAATATATATATATATATATATATATATATATATATATATATATATATATATATATATATAGTCAGAAGAACTACTAGTGTAACGTGGATTTATCATCATCATCATATTAATATATCACCAACAACAATAGCAAGGCTCATCTGCTAGAGGTACGACCACACTACACTAGCTGACACAAACCTACCATAACACCGGCAACAGGTACTGATCCTCTTTAATGAAAACTGTACACACACAAAACAATACGCATGACAATGCAATGAAGGATGCCTAATAGCTTGCCAAAACACTGTAGCACAACATAATCTCAAAATGCCATTAACAAGACACAATCAGTGGCTACACTATAATCATCGCTCACAGGCGACCGTCATTCCTGAAAACGACGCAATACATAACTGCGCTAATATTATCATAAGTGTAATCCAGGAGAAAGTCACTAGAATCCACAATATCTATCTAGTAACAAACCACCTACTCCCGATCACATGAAAAAGCAAGAAGTATGACCAAAACTGGCATCCATATAATTTCCCAGCAAAACTGCTGACACAGGCCAACAACGACCGCTTAGGCCGGCAGACATATCTAGAATCCCCAAAAAGCTCCCTTCCGGCTTCCGTCTAATCGAAAACTGGCCGAGCAAGTTTCTACAAGAGACGAACCAGTGTTGTCGCTCTCCAGTGTGACCAATATACAATTTAGCGAAAGTCTATGTCGTGACATCCATCCCCCCCTTAAGAAAGAAAACGCAGTTTTCTTCCACCTGAGGAGTAACGCCCAATCCCCCCTGGGGTAAGGGCGAGCAAAATGCCAAGACAGCACCTTCTCTTGTAGATACAAAATGCCAGAGTTGATCACTACTTTAGTTCTACATACCTTCTCACACACTAGACTTAAAGAAGGAGACATGTACAAATACTCCCCCCCAGGTACTGCCAGTCGTGAAAAATACCAACGACTGACTAATCCTGGAATCGTTTACACATAGTGCATGTTACACAAAATCTGTATACTTAATTGTCACCAAACAGCAACACGTCATCGTATAAATAAACATCTCTCATAATCTGGTTGTATATATATACGATAATAAGATCTATGTACACATCGAGTACAACGTCATAAATATTGCCTTTATGGCAGCATAAATAATACACTGTATATCAAAAATGTCATCATCATGACATAAACAAGAAATCTCACCATCTTTACCAATTTATACAAAATCGTCATAATAATACCATAATAGAACTGGGGGCGCGGGTCAGAGCCTCTCAGATTCGGTTCGCTTCAACCGAACCATCTTACTAAACACGGACTCGAAAATCTAGCTCTATCTAACGCTGAACTATTAGCAGATGGTTTTGAAGCAAAGACATATGCTTCTGCCTAACTGCCCTACGCGCACCCCAACTATTCACAAAAGTAACCCGTGCCATTTTGGTATAGTCGCGTAGCGACAATACTTCTACAAACTTAACCGGCGCAACCTCATCAAACACTCGTCTGAGTGTGCGCCAACTAGCACTCAGTGGCACGTTACGCACCAAAACTGTGCGATCACTAGCTTTCGGACTTGCGTATAAGTCCCCACTGCTCCTAGTCATGTCCTTCGGTACATGCCGCGAAATACGCTTCCGATGTACCTTTTGTTTATCCCTCTCGGAAGTTTGGTGATGCTGAGCCTCAGCTTCAGCTACACCCATGGCACTATGCACCCCGCGTACATTACCGACGGTTAAATCGGCAATCGGATCCTCCAGGACCAACGCGTAGACTCTACCCGTAATGAACGGAGTGTCCACATTAATGCACGCTTGGGGGTAAGTCTCAACTTTGCCCCCGAACGTGGTGCATTTTACCGTTTTGCCTGTAAGACAGGAGTCGTCGATGCACGATCGACGCACCCCAATTGTTGTGCACCGGTGTCCCTCAACACCGGGACTGGTCTATTCTCCACCTTTCCTTCGTGGAGGATCACCTTACCAGTTTCATGCACTGCCGACAGACATGGTGCCGCATGCCCACATTGTAGCACTAATATCTCGTTCGCATTGAACAGAGGGCGGCACCCCGCACAGTCCTCGCTGTTCATTGTGTCCAACACAACCGCGGAATTTGCATGTTCAATCGGGGTAGTGCAGCTATCAGCACTATGACCCCTGCCACCGCAATTGGTACACACGCGCTCTTTTTTCTTTTCCTCGCGTGTGCTTTTGCTGGAGGCCTTCGAGGACGAAGACCCCGCATCAGAGTCAGAAGAACGACTCTCTGAGGAAGCACTCCTCTGCTTATGATGTTTGGTTTTGTACCAAAATCGGTCTTCATCACACGAGTCCTCGAAGCGTACCTGTTTACGCGTTTGGTACTCCCTTCTGTCACTATCGGTATTATACTGTCGGTTTTGACCCCTCGGCCGACTGTTCCTATGAGAACGAAAATTCCCATAGCTATCCCTATATGGTTTATACGGACTGGAGGGCCTCTCATATCTCTGCTCTTGACCCCTATCTGCCTTATCTGACTGATTTCGCCCAGGGTGGCGTTGTACTTTGCCAACACTGGCAACTAAGTCTTCTGTCAGACCTGACTTCTGAATAGGTTTGCCCGGATGGGCCAGGACATAATGGTGCCCCAACTGCGCCATGGACTCAATGTCCTTTGGTTGACGTTCCTGGAAGAACGCCACCAACTCACTAGAGCATGAGGACAACACTTTGTCACGTAATACTAAGTCTAGCAAGCCATTAAAGTCCTTTGTTATCCCTTCCATTTCGATCCATCTATTCAGCAGAAGTTTGATCTTTGAGATAAAATCCTCAAAGTCCTGGTCTGAACTAGGCATCGCGTTTTTAAAACGCGTCCGGTAGCCGTCCGCAGTCAGACGGAACCTCCGGAGCAATCTCTCCTTCACTTTGTCATAATCAGCCCTTTCCTTTACAGGGAGGCTATAAAAAGTCTCCATCGCGGGCCCCACTAGCAGTGTTGATAGAAGAGATGGCCATTGATCCCTATCAGCCTTGTAGGCCACACATTCGGCCTCAAATCTTTCCAAGAAGAAGTCTAAACTATCAATTTTCTCATTGAAATTTGGTAGCCGCAGTCTAAAAGGACGATGAGCCGCACCTTTCCTTTCCTTTTCCTCCTTTGCTGCTTTCTCTTTCAAATCTTTTTGATTCTCTACTGAATTGAATTCTGCCTTAGCAAACTCCACTAATTCTTTTCCTGTGTACCCGGCTGCTTGGCCTATCCGCATGCAAGTATCAATGTCCATGATGTACACTTAGAATGCTTAGTATTATTTCTTACAATATATTTACTATCAAATCACTCAGTTGTATGTACTATAACCTCTTCACTTATATCAGTAGAAAACTCTCTGGTTACAATGGTGCAGTAAATATGATAAATATAAATATCTCTTCTCAATATACAAATATCTATATATATGCGTGTAAGTATATGTCACCTCAAGTCTCAGTGTAAATATATCATCAACCTTTACCTCTTATAATATCCATAAAGTCACACTTAGCCTCTTTGGCTATGTTATCACCATTTGTGAAAAATTAGGTCTTTCTGACCCCTTATTCTATAGTCAATAAGTCTAATACCAACTTTCTGATACCTTGACAACAATGTATCAACTTACGATAATTAACAGTTGTATAATCACACCTTTCTGATACCTTGACAATACTGTAAACGTGGTTCAAAATAGGTATTACTTCCACAATTCTATACTGGCACCCACATTGGTGCTATAATCCGATAACACTCCTGTTATTATTACACCGAATAATCTCTGTTATGCAATTACTATCTGTGGCAAAATGAACACAAATGAGGACTACACAGATGAAGTAAACACACACATCACACCACGAAAACAAAATTCTAGTCACGAGGAACAAGACGATAGAACAGAAAGAGAAGACGTAGATTAATATCTACAATGCGTGACTGAGCACGAACGAAAACAAGGGACACCTGTAAACGTATTTACAAGATAGTAAGATGGGACAAGAGAAAACGCCACTTAAACAGGACACAAGAAATACTGAATGTACACGACAATATAAATACATACACCACAACTACAGCTAACACGCACAGGGCTTGGAATGTAAAGCAGGGCAGTCACAGGAAAATCGTCTGCCAGACTCCGCCACAAAACAAACACCACCACAACCTAATAGAATTGGTCTAATCCACTCTTTTCCCACGAAAGGCCAAAAATGGATTGGGCTCACCACCCTTTCCTCCCTTGAAAACACACCAATACACTATACCACTAAAGACTACAAAAACGACACTCAACAATGAGGTGCTGGAAGCTATCTCTTCCACCAAGCACTATCTTCACTTCAGTGAAAATAAAATAAGTAAACTATCAGTAATAGAATACTATAATGTCACAAACTATATATATATAATCCAAATGTAACCAACCTACTACGGCAATAAAGCAAGATCAGGCTTAACTAACAATCAATATACATACACATTAAGATATACAAGTACAGTAAAGAAAAGTCAAAACACGAGGAAAGAAAACAATAACAAACTGAGAAGCAGATAAAGCAACAGCACTACACTATTCACCAAGTCAAAGTAAATGATAGATAGAATCAGTAAAAAGACAGACAATAGAAAATTAAATTCTGAGAAAAACAAGAAAATATCAATTTATTACATACAACATAAACATACAAACACTAACTTACTGAAGCTCCAACGACGCTTGAGAAAAAGAATCCTCAGCATTGACGATGATGAAGAACACAGCACAAACAAGACTCCACAGTATCGACGTATAATCCAAGAGAAACTAAGTCCAGGAATAGATGCACTGTCAAATCTGAGTGTCACGGTATAATCCTTTTTCTACACAATGACCGCACTATCGTTCAAGGTGCTCCCACAGCACTGTTTATAATATACTGGAAATGTCTACTCATACACAGTTCAGCTACACAGCTACAATACACAGTCTTCTGTAAGTCGGCAAGGCACAAAGCACACCACCTCCCCCGTGGTTGGGCATTCTGGGTTGACGTCACTGGTGTTGTCTTAGGAAGGTCACGTCAAAGCAATTCACTGGCGTCGGCTTAGGAAGGTCACGTCAGAGCATAGTCACTGGCGTCGGCTTAGGAAGGTCACGTCAGAGCACTTTCACTCTTGGGTGGGCACCTTTGAGAAGCACTGGCAGACCCAGCAGCACATCATGATGACTTGGGGGGTACCAACCACCTCTAACAGCCTCCTATCGACTATCAACACACCTACCAAACAACTCATACCACCCTAGTACCGAGGTTGACCAAACTACCTCCCATCTTGCACCTGGTCATGCCTTTTGGGCCCCTAGCTAAGTAGTACCAACCCCCAAGCTCCGCTGCTCCTCCTGCATCAATGTCGCCAACAACCAACAAAACTCAGAGATGTGTCAAACTGACCCGTCTGACGCACACTGTAACAGTAGCCTGACAATTTGACAATCGTACTTAACCCTGCCAAGAAACCCTAACAGACAACTTGAAACCTCACTACACACTATTTCACCTGCGATAAACTGAAAACGTACAGAAAATAGCCATAACGAACTGCGATGCTACAAGTAGGTCAGCGCTTGAGAACGAGGTCAGGTCAAGCGACCGTAAACAATACCGCAGCAAACTGACATACGCACTTCCCTTTCACTGGACACTGAGAAAAAAAAAAAACGAAAACAACTCACACCCGTGAATTGACAGAAAATATGAAGGCGCCAACACAGTGGCGTTACTAGCCTTCTAACACTGTGTGTGCACAATAAATAATGGCATAAGTACTGCCGCACAGGCTATAATGCCTTTTTATCAAATAATATAGAATCACCGATGCCAGCTAGCTGGGAAAACACTATAACATACAGGCCTCCATAGCCAAAGAATAGTCCGCAATAAATATGGACCCACTACTAGAAAATCGCCCCATGGCCCAAAGGTTCACCACAAAATCGGACGAGACCTCAGATGTCAGAAGAACTACTAGTGTAACGTGGACTTATCATCATCATATTAATATATCACCAACAACAATAGCAAGGCTCATCTGCTAGAGGTACGACCACACTACACTAGCTGACACAAACCTACCATAACACCGGCAACAGGTACTGATCCTCTTTAATGAAAACTGTACACACACAAAACAATACGCATGACAATGCAATGAAGGATGCCTAATAGCTTGCCAAAACACTGTAGCACAACATAATCTCAAAATGCCATTAACAAGACACAATCAGTGGCTACACTATAATCATCGCTCACAGGCGACCGTCATTCATGAAAACGACGCAATACATAACTGCGCTAATATTATCATAAGTGTAATCCAGGAGAAAGTCACTAGAATCCACAATATCTATCTAGTAACAAACCACCTACTCCCGATCACATGAAAAAGCAAGAAGTATGACCAAAACTGGCATCCATATAATTTCCCAGCAAAACTGCTGACACAGGCCAACAACGACCGCTTAGGCCGGCAGACATATCTAGAATCCCCAAAAAGCTCCCTTCCGGCTTCCGTCTAATCGAAAACTGGCCGAGCAAGTTTCTACAAGAGACGAACCAGTGTTGTCGCTCTCCAGTGTGACCAATATACAATTTAGCGAAAGTCTATGTCGTGATATATATATATATATATATATATATATATATATATATATATATATATATATATATATATATATATATATATATATATATATATATATATATATATATATATATATATATATATATATATATATATATATATATATATATATATATATATATATATATATAACAACAAGTTTTCCAATTATAGGAAACAAATTTATATCAGCTGTGCTGTTAATTAAGTATATACAATTTATCGGCTATTTTGTAATTCTTGTCTCTTGCTACGCTAACTCAGTTTTTCGTCCTTGACCGTTAAATGCTCACAATTGCCGACGGAAATGGTACTAATGTGTACTCATCTCTCAAAATTTCTGTCCTTCTTAGTTTGGTTCACACGACACCTGCTGAGGATCGTTCCTTTAGCCCACCCAAGACTGAGGGGGACTAAGGAGGTAGTTCCGGTACAATCACTGTGCTCCTGCGAAGTTCCAGGCAGCTGGATTGACTCGACATACGACCTCAGGTTGGATGACACGAATAAAACCCTCTAAGATTTAAACAGGCCAGTCGACTTTAGTGAAGCAAGAGTTCCCGGTCACGCAGTTAAGCAATAAATCAAAGGTTGACAGCTTTCTCTTGTCCCAGTCGGTCGGGCTGGCCTCGTGTTTGTGTGTGTTTTTGTATAAAACTCGCCCGTATATATAGGTAGATGCAGGTAACTTGTACTGCTGAAGGAATGCTGTTGATTGGTTCTCGGCGTGGCAAGCTGATTGGTTATATGCGGTTTGGTAAAATTCGTGACCGCGAAAAACAGGGCTTATGCCTAATTTTATTCTGTCTGCCGCCATATTGGGAGACAAGATGGCCGTGACCGAGATCGCGTCCCGAAAAACAGGGCTTATGCCGAATTTTATTCTGGCTCAGAGACTGGTGAACGTTGCTCGTTGATTGGCTGGGGCATAGTTGTATCTCGACAATGTGTATTAACAAAGAAGTGGGTTTACACACACGTTTTACGACAATCATCATCATCATCATTACCATCATCATCAACATCATCATCATCATCTTCATTATCTTTCTTTTTCGCCCCCTTATGGGTCATGGAGCCACCACTTGAGCTGGTCCCCTTGTAGAATTCCTACACTAAACATTCACATGTTCTTGCAACGTTGGTTCCTGTATCAATTCTTTTACATGACGAGGTGGCCAACCTCCAGCACAGCTTCATGTACGACACCCCTGCGGTAGCAGTATGCCTACTCTTTCCTTTTCTCGTCAGGGAACCATGGGAAGTACACAGGGTAAACTGTAACGATGGGGTAAAAAAATGTGGGGAAAAACGGAAGGAAAGAAAGTGTGACAGAAAGAGGCGTAAAATAAATAACATAAAAGGCAGAGGAAAACTCAACTGAACAAAGAGGGGAGAGGCAGAGTCAGAATGACAAACGTAAAGAGATAAAACAAATAAAGAAAACGGTTTAGAATGGAGAGAATTGAGAAAGAAAACCATCACGAAGAAAAAAAGTCATCAGATTATTCTGGGAGAACAGGTCCTGGAGCAGGTCAATCCCTTTAAATACCTTTAAATTGTCATAGACTGGAAGGGGGGCATAAAGAAATAGTTGGTTACCCTAAGAGCAGCAACTAGGAGGTTTTTTTTAAGGATTCCTCAGTAAATGAGAAGTTAGCAAGAAGACGAAGATGGCTGTATATGGCTTCATCTATATTCCAGTCTTGCCTTATGGATGCGAGTCATGGGCAATGACTCCAATGCACAAAAGCCAGCTCCAAATCTCAGGTATCTGAGGAAGGTGGTTGAAGTAACAATAAGAGGCATGGTCTCCAACTAGACGATACGTCATGGCCTCAAAACCCAACCCCTGCAGACCCTCAAGTGGAATAGTACCAATTGCGATGGTTTGGCCATGTCTGCAGAATGGGAGAAGATTGGCTACCACGGCAAGTATGGGAAATCAAGAGCCAGGCATCCAGACCTCCAGGATGACATAGATTCCGCTGGGAGGACAACATTAGATAATCTGTGAAGGACCGAGGACTAGATTGGAACCAGGCCAGGAAGAAAACAGCCAATAGGATAGTTTGGCACTTTCTCTGGCAAACCTGTACACCCCAGGGTAGAAGAGGAACGACTAAGTAAGTAAGTAAGTAAGAGAACGAAAAAAAGAAGAAAGACAAAAAGAAAATGAAAGAGAGAACAAGAGAAGACACGAGAAATATATGTTCAAAAGTGAGAAAAATGACTTACGCTAAGGTGTAGAAACATGGACCGAGAACCAACAGTGAGAAGAAAGAAAGAATTAAGGACCAAGGGATGTGGATATATACAGAGAATAAGGTTCATATCATTGCAAGAGAAGAAAACAAATAAAGAGGTCTTAGGAAAGCTACCAATAAATATGAAAATAATGAATGAGACCAAAATTAAACAGATAAAATATTTTGGTCGTATAAAAAGACATAACAATTTGCTGAAAACCAAAATGGAAGGAAGTATAGAAAGCAATCTGGGAAGAGGAAGACAGCGCTATAAGTGAGAAGATATCATCAAGAGAAGGACAGAGAAGAGTCTTTAAGTGCTTATCATCAAGACAATCGGCATATGACGTTGGAGATCCATTACATCCGATCTTCGATGAGAAGATGGCAGCTAACTTAGATCTAAATTAGTTGATGGAAGAAGTTGTTTGTTCTCACAATGTGCTTAATTTTGTTCGTCTTTAACTGGGCACCTTATCTTACACGTTGTGAGCACACTCTCCATGATTCATTGCCTATATTTGACATTTATAGCATAAAGTTGGTACGAATATGCCATAAATCAAGTGTTACGTCTGATTTATCAGCTTCGTGAAAGAGCTAGCGATGGACAAGAAGGAGGAAGGCAGTGCAGAGACAGTTATGGCAGACGAGCCCCCCACGAGGGCTCCTCGCGATCCACAACTGAAGGGGTCAGAACATTCATGCGTAAGTAGTGTCTGATAATTTTTTAAAATACATTGTGGCAGTGGCCCGCAACCCATTAGCTGCGGGATTTTACTTTAGCAACATCTATATATCTACTTCGATGTAGTTGTTGTTATTGATCCAGCGACGCTTGGGCTCTCGCCCTTCGGCCCAATGCCAGGTAATGGTATCTGCACGTTTTCATAAGTTGTTTTGTTTCTCCGTACAAGGTGTTCCACTTATCTGACCTCGGAGGAAGGTGCATTTTCCTAACATCATCGAGTGCTGGGCACTCAAAGAGATGGAGGTCATTAGTTTCATAGGGGTAGTTACATAGCTAGCACTCTGAAGTGTGTTGTGGTTGGATTCTGTTCAAGTGACTGTTGAGTGGTATTTGTTGTGTTCTGAGCCGAAAAATGGTGCTCTGATCCCTGCTTGTAAGATAGCTAGTGCATCTACTTCATAAATCATGTATTTTTCAGAGTATTAAGAATCACGTGCAGCCTGTTTTTAACATTTATATTTGCCGGACAATCTGCCTCTCGCAGCTGCATGGGCAGAGCAGTGGACAATTCAAGCTAAATCATATTTTACCAATGTTAACTTCAACTCAAAGAAAACATCCTACTTTATGCGATTCACGAATAAAATGAATGTTCGGAAGCTAAATCATGGGTTGTCACTGGGAGTGTGGAAAAACATATTTTCAATCTCGGGGATACCTTGTTTTTAAATGCGGAAAGGAGAGAGAGCTAGTCTGAAATACGTCTAGCTTAAAATTTGTCACCTTTTTGTTCCCCGAGTTACTTAGATATCTACCACGCCGTCCTTCATGATTTACTGGCATCTCGCGCTCGACTGGTTGTCGACCTCTGCATTATGGTAAAGTCGTTTGTCTCGTATAGTTCTCGGGGGAGAGAGATAAAGATAGAACAGGACTACTGCGCCCTCAGACATGTCGTAAAAGGTGACTAATGTGAGTTTGGGGAGTGAGGCTGGCAAACTCGTCATGTGAAATAAATTGCTACATGAGCCGCTGCATAAATATCCTCTTTGACGCAGGCTTTCTGCGAGGCGGTCAGCTGCAGGGACGGTTTCATACTCCACAAGGAAAAACAAAAGGAGGTGACGAGTAAGGACGTCTGTCCTCAAAATAATTATTATAATCATCGTCTCATGGTGATTCATAAAAGTTCATAATTTTTATTACCATTGAATATCATCGTTACTGGTACTCAATTAATTTCGTCGTCATAATTCACAATTTCTGTGTGGGTAAAAATTGTTTCTACATTTTATGCATATATTGTCTTCATTTGTATTACCGTCGCTATCCTTATGGATGTATTGTCATTATGGATTCATACGATTTAATGCAACACGACGATGTATTGTCATTATGGAATCACATGATTTAATGCAACACGGAGATGCATTGTCATAATGGATTCACATGATTTAAAGCAACACGACGATGTATTGTCATTATGGAATCACATGATTTAATGCAACACGACGATGTATTGTCATTATGGAATCACATGATTTAATGCAACACGGAGATGCATTGTCATAATGAATTCACATGATTTAATGCAACACGACGATGTATTGTCATTATGGAATCACATGATTTAATGCATAACGGAGAGAGCATCGTGTGCATACAGTTATCTCCTCACTAAAGTATATTACTGTGTGTCGTCATCTGACCATGCGGTATTTCTAATGACAATTAATACTTTGTTTCTTCCTAATAACTCAGTAAAGTGATCGCGTTTATACTACGTTATGCAAGCATGTCTTCTTGTTCTTTAAACACAGTATTACACAACTTCTGTTCATTGTAATGAGAGTTCTTGCAATCAGTCAATACCCTTTAGCTCCCCAAGGAGCATAGGCCTTCAAGAAACACATGCCGAGTCTTCCTGTCACGTGCCATCAGCTCAAGTTCTTTTCATATCTTCCTCACTGTTTTCAATTCTGTTTCCAGTTCTCTTCTCCATGCGATTTAGGTCTACCTCTGCTTGCCTTAACCTGGGGGTTCCTTAACAAGGACTGCCTTGTAATGCTAGCAACAGGTTTTCTCAGTGTGTGTCATCCATCGCCAGCGTCTTCTTCTCATCTCTTGCTTCACTGACCCGTGTCTGGTTATTGCTATCAGTTTCACATTGGTCATCTTGTCATAACATTTCAATCCTTCTATTCTACCCAAGTACCCATTTATGAAAGTATGTAGCTTTTTGGTTGCTGTTATTTTATTCTCCATGTTTCACAGCCATACAATAGGACTGACTTGACATTTGAGTTGAAGATTCTTAATTTTTATGTTGTACTTGATTTCTCTTGATCTTCATATATTTCCTAATGCAATGAAAGACCTTTTTTTTATATTTTCTTATTTTGATATCATTGACTATTCCTCCAACTTTGTCTATATTCCTGCCAAGATATATGTATGATTCCACATCTTGTAGTGGTGTTTCTTTAAGTTCAACCTTGTTATCACTTCTTGCATTTATTATCAATATCTTTGTCCTTGTGTATTTTCAGACTCTCTTACTGTGACCTCTCATTGAGTATTCTTACACCACTACTGCTATTTTTACATTCATCTGACATTTTTTCTTCTCCTAATTCCTACTTTCAGAACTTTTTCCATTTCGGGCAACACGATGAAAACTATTCAGATCAAGAAAAGGCAGAGAAGGCATCTACAGGCTCCCCACTGAAAAAAAGAAAGAAATCTGAGCAGCTCAAAAAAGTGGCAAAGAAAAAGAGAAGAACTGAGAATATCGATGATGACAGCTTATCAGTGATTCGCGCTCAGATTACGCCCGTGAGTGATCACATGTGAAATATTATTATCTACCTTGTTTTAATTATTACTTCTATAAAATGAAGAGTATTTTATGCAACAATTCCTTGTCAATGGAAGTAAGAAAGAGAATTCTTTAGTGTTATATAGAAACAGCTTTGAGACAAAGAAGATGGGTCAAGGACAATTAGTAAACAACTAGGAAAAGCACTAGCGGCCACAGAGATGTGGTTTTACAGAAAAATGTTGCCTTTTTTGGAGATCCCACTCGGATGGCCGGGAAAGCACAGTATGCATCACCACAGTACACCAACTACGTAGCAGCAGCGAGGATCCCAATGTGTGTATACGGGATCACATATTCTATAAATATTTTTTTGCGCACACCGTCATTTGCGCATTCTTCTTTGGTAAGTGTTACTATAGTCGGGAGAGTTCATATAAGGGACACAATACAATTAATGTCTAACTTTCAACCAAGGTTGCATCCCTTAGCATTACCCACTGACAGAAAAAGCTGGGATTTTATATATAGGATTACATATTTTGTAATGTAAGGAACATTGAGGAAAGCGAAATGGAACAGGCTCCACTTAGTTCCCGTGGGGTTTCTGATGAGACCGGAAAGAATATAAACATTGTTCCCTATGGTATGTCATTCAAGGCGACCAGCGAAAAAAGGGTAAAGGATCCTGTTACACGCCCATTGAAGCATATTGAGAATATAATGTTAGGCTCATATTTTCTCGACCACCGGCACACTAGAGGGTGATGTGGTGAACATCAAGCCGGCCGCCTTCCCAGAGTTGCTCTGATACCCAATGCATGAGGCTGGGTCGACCCAATTGGGGATCGAACCATGGACCACCGAGCTAGGAAGCCAGTGCACTAACCACTGCGCCATCGTGTTTCAAGGTGACTAACATGAGGTATTGCATGGAGCTCGCAACCTGATCATGTGGTTTTCTTGATTGCGCGATATCTGATCGACTAAACAGGCCACGCTAGGTCTCAGCAGATTTTACGGGTAGTACCAATTAACAAAAATTTTTTCATGTTTCCTTCTTAGTTCTTGATTGCTTTCTTTCTCCCCGACGAAGGCCTTGTGGTCGCAACGTTAGCTATTTTCTCTTCTTTTGTCCGAGTAAGATTAATCACCGTTTTTCGATTTAAAACAAAATAATTCATCCACCCTACGCCTTACTGCAGTCCCCCTCATTTTCCTCAAAACAAATTGTCTCATAAACCACCGATGCAAGAGCATATGAATGCTTGGTGTGGTCCTCCTGTAAGGGAATCAGCTACAATGGTGGCTCAGTACTTTGTAAGCAGCGCAAAGGAAAATGAATGAATGAATTTATGTGAATTTTATTAGTTAATCACAGAATGTGTGATTTAAGGGAACTTGGGGTGAAGCGAAACAGAACAGAGTGTAACCGAAGAAGACAGATGAACCAGAAGTTTGGGATGAAGTATGTAACTCGCACACTGATCTTTCGTCCCGTTATTAAGAATTACTGGTGTGACCCCCCGGGGTCAGATACTGAGGAGCAAATGATACAACACCCACTGAGCATGTTGAAGAGTGCTTGTCACGGAGTATTTTTTTAGTGTGTTTACTTGAATGAATGGTACTCTGCTCCTGTGGGAACTATATTTGGTATGTGCAAGTTTTCGTGAGTCAGTGTGTATTTTTGCTGTTGCGATTTTACAATAGCTGGTGTTGTGAGCTGGAATTCAGTCAAGCAGTAAATTATGTTCAGTGCAATGTATGTAAGGAGATTACATATTTTGGTGACCGTTGGTAGCAGGGCAGCACGGGCAGCAGAGAATGTTGGAAGGGGCAGTTGACGGCGAGTAGTGAGAGTGAAGAGAGTTTTACGGTGAGGGAAGGGAACTGGAGAATCATTTTTTGATAATTTAGAGATAGATGGTAACAGTAAAGGTATTTCCGCGTCAGATACTGCAATAGGGGAGCGAATTATTAGAGATTTCACCACACTAGGTCCAGCTTAATGAGGTTCAGTGACCAGTTCACATCCTCGTTGCCTTTACCTTCTCTAAATCAAGGGCAGTCATATATCCATTTACAGCTGGGTAGCAGATTTCGATAACTTTGCGGCCGATAGGCAAGTGCATAGATATGTTTTCATTCATCACAACTGACACAGGATTTATGTCCCTTGCTCTGCAGTGGTCCAGTAGTGGCCAAAATTCATAGTTTCTATTGAGGGTCTTCAAAGGTGTCTACCTTTCGCTCAAGATTACTCTTGGCAGAGATGTGAGGTGAAACACTGACAGAAACTATTTTCAGAGATAACATAATCGACTATGGCCATTACAAGGTTGTTTACTCACTAATCCGGTCGCTCCTACACACTGTCTGGTCGAAAATGTGTTACGGCTTAGTAAACCACATTTCTTTCTACAGTTCCAAGGTGTCAATAGGGGTTCAAACGAAAGTGATTGATTACCTTAATCAGCAAAGATGGCCGCTGAAGTCTAAACATGACAAGAATTGAGGGAAGGGAGTGTAAACAATGAATCAAAAATACCAAATACTGCCATAGGTGGGAAATAAGAAAGTGGAGAGCACAGAATGAATTACAGGAAGGCACAGGTAATGTGACATTCCAGGTTATTTTGTCACAATAACGAAGAGGAAAAATTTCCAACAGATGTATAGATGAAGAGAGAGATTTTATAATAACTTTTATACATATATATATGGAGAGAGATTTTATGAAATTATAGGTGGAGAGAGTTCTTTTGTAAATATTTTTGTTTTATTCTTATTATTTAAGGAAAATTGTAAATATAGATGGAGATACATTTTTAGACATTTCTAGAGAGTGATGGAGAAATATTTTAAAATGATTTTTTAAGAGATAGATGGAGAGAGAACATTTAGAAATTTTGGGATACTTAAACGGATAAAGATTATCTTACAATGTTTAAAGATAGAGAGGGACATTGCCTAGAAACAATGATTATCAGCTAAGATGTATCTGTATTCAGTAGAGGTTCCAGAAAAAGGGAAAATCGTGTCTTTCTGAGAATGTAGTAGCACCCTTCAGTTATAACTGACTAGCTGTAAGGACTCGGCGTTGCCCGGATTTTTTCCTAGTAACTGCATAGGAAACTTATGAAATGTCAAAATCAAACTATAATATTTTGATATTCGAGTGAAAATGAATTTTCATTTAATGACTACCGTTTTAAGTGACTATCTTCGTGCCTTGTTTACAGTAATTGCAAATGCAAGCCGCACAAAATACTGTTATTCCTTATGGTTCCACCAGACGAGTGATTTCACTTTTGCTTTTCAATTTGCTTCTGAGTTTTTCAAAAATAATCTTATTTCTTATGATGGAATGGCACAAACAATTTTATTCTGCTTCCAAGTTTTAGCAAGAAGCAAATTAATAAGATACATTTCTCTTTTCCTTCCTGGCGCACCAAGAAAGAATAGTCCAACTCATTCTTTTTTAACGATCTTAATACTGTTTTTCGTAGCACGTTCTTTTCAAACATATATATACATTATTGCTTGTTAAAAAAACATGATTATTATTTTTTGTCATGCATACTTCAAATATGAAAGGCATAGTGATTGTGTTGAGCTGTATTTTTTAAAATAAAAGTGTCTCTTTTCGGTGAGGCACGACCTATTCAACCTAGACATACGGATAACGCCTGTTATTTTAAGACCATGGCTAAATAAAGATCTTTCGTTCTGGTGTATTGTTTAGCTTTGAGCTAGTTTTTTTTTTTAAATGACCAAAATTAAAATTAAAAAACATAAATGTTGCCTGTAACGAACAGTTTTAGTGTAAGGGGAAGTAAACTGGAGTATGTCAGTAGTTGAAATAGATTTTGAGTTATAGCACTTAGTTGCTTGTTAGCTATCGAATTATTTAGAGAGTATCTCGTGATAGTTTCGAGAGACAGATTACAGACAGCGTGAAAAGCGCTGATATATTTATTCTGTAATGTTTGAGCGGAGTGAGAATAGCTCGCGGCTAGGAGCAGATGATTGATTGACTGAGTTGTGTTGACCGTGAGGAAGTCTCGTGTCTGCTTTTGAGCGGGACGAGTGTGTTATCTAGGGAGAGTGTTCCGGGCGTTTTGACCGGGTAGGAAGACAGTGTTTTTTTTTTGGGAAGTGTGAAATGCCTGTACAGTGCTGAATTTAAAATGTCGACGGATTTTTCGCTGTGGGTACAGCGTAGTATGAAACTGCAGTTTTGATTATTGTGGAAATGTTTATAACTGCAGTGTGCAGTCTTTAAAGGCCATTATCTCCTGTGTGAGGAGTCTTGATTAATAAGAGTACTTTAGGCCATGAATCATTAGCTCCTGTGAGAGGATTGTTATTGAGGATTCTTTATAGCGCTGAGTTTAATAAGAGTACTTTAGGCCATGAATCATGATATCATTGTAGCTGCCGAGTGCGCAGTTATTATGTGGTACTTTATATTTTGTGTTGTGCTGTGAACGGTATTCTATGTGTATTTCATCAATGTGTTGTGACGTGAATAAACCCATATGAAATGTCATCAGTCGTTTACAACCATCCATGACTCTTGTGTACGTACCTGTGGTGTAAACGACTAAACCAACACACGCACTTAATATTACAAGTGTGACAGGGAACTTAACACGTATTTAGAAATAGCCCCGGAGTGGGCGTGGTCTATCTGTATCGAGAACTTGTGCATCGCTTACCAGTAGACTTCTACAGTGTTTGCCTGTGTGGCGTATATGTATGTATCAAATGTAGACATTACCAGATCCACAACACAGCAGCAACGTTAGCAGATAATCAATAAGACACCCTATCAGTAACTAAACCAATACGTTATCAGTGCTGCCATTTCAGTCATTGGCCATGACGATTCACCTACATTACGGGGGTGTAACATTGCCTTATTTAGGCGAGGCGCACCTCGTTTAAGAATGGCACATGTCCAATTATAGAATACCCTTCGGCCCAGCAATGTGATAAAGACCTTTTTCTTAATAAACGAAGTTGCGGTCTGATTCAGTTATGAAGATTTATTTTGTTTAAATAAAATTTTGCCTCGTATTGGCGAGGCGTGTCCCGTTCAACCTAGCCGGTTATATTAGAGCGCATGTCAAAATTTAACTTTTGTTTTTTTAATAATTACCCCCTTTGGGGCGTAAAGTGAGGTCTATGACGTTATTATGTAAAATTTGTGTGACCTCGGCCCTGGCTAAGACACTTTGATTTTAGCCAAAAGGCCGAGAAGCGATACAGAAACTGCTTGATAATTTGATATAAATAGTAATAATAACTTAAATACTTCAAAAAAATAATATTTGTTTTTATTTTCGCATAAAGCATCAGTGTTTGCTTAAATAATTTAAATTGAGATGTAAAATAAAGAAATGTGACGTTGTAAATAACGACGTTTAATAATAATTTTATTGTTTGGATTGTTTCCCTTGATTCATAATTTTGATTGTTTCCCTTGATCAGTTAAGCACTTGTTTCTTCCTCTTCTTCTTAGTACACTCTCAGACGTTCACTTGAATGTTCTCAAAGAAAGCAGTAGTCAGTTTGAGGCTATTTGAATCCCTGTAAAGCTTTTCCATGAAAGGAGCAGGCGTTGGCCATATGCACTTTCTTTGTACCACATATAAGGGGCAACTTTGAAGCAGATGTTCAGCAGTCATTTTATCAGTGCCACAGTTACACTGATCAGTAGTTCTTATCTTTAGCTTGTTGAATAGATGATATCTCAATCTGTTGTGGCCAGTGCGGAGTCTGAAGATTACCACTTGTTCTCTTCTGTGGAGCTGGTAGTAAGCATCATTCTGTGTGCCATGGATGTTCTACATTCCATTTGTTTCTGTATCTGATTCTGATAAAACTCTTTGCCTCCTCACTTGTTTGAGTGCGGCCTTGTATTACGCATAGAAAAATAAAGCACACCAAGTGGTGAGTCTTACTTTTATTCGGATACGGATCCACATTGTATAGTCATTGTTTTTTTTTTTAATTTTCCTTTAAATTAAAAGTGTATGGTTAATAGTTTTGAACTATGTTGTAAAATATGAAAAAGTATGGCAGTTGTCACAAAAACAAAACAATAGTTTTTACATTTGTATTACTTCCTTTGATTACTCATGAATTTTTATTTAATGATTATAACCCCTGATCTGTTTACATTTGTTACGAAAAACTGTAATTACTCATAATGTCATAATTACAATACTAAATTATAAAATAACTGCATGGCGTACCCCGGCGGTACCTAAAGAGAGTCTCTGCCAAAATTCATCAAGAAATAATAAGGCATGCGGATTTGTATTAAGAACATAGAAACATACTTTGCCTTTTATTTATATAGATTATGGGAATGCTCCCTTGTATTCTCTTCTCTCCTGCTTGGTGTGAGAGCTTCTTTACGCTCGTCTGAGGTGGCACCATAGTGAGTGTCGCAACTTGGTACGATCAGCAGCTTCATCCTCCCGGGCTGCTGGAATGATGTCCAGTTCCTTTGTTACTGTCACCTATCGTTACTGTGGTGTGTGGGTTTATTATTGTTGTCGTCTTGTTGTTGGCGTGAATGCTTAATATGTGGGTCGTTTCTTAGATTCGATTAATGATGACAAGATGAACATCACGGTAACGGTTGGGTCATAAGCTTGACCAATTGACAAGTAAAGTATACTGGACTCCTTTGTTTTTACGATAATGACGACACGATTTTTATTACAATATGGGGACATCGACATCATAGGCAGGTACAGTGGCAGCAAACAGTTCATCAATATTCATAATCATCCAAAGGATTTCATGGCAAAATGCATTGGTACATATAACAATCAACCTGACCGTTGATTGACTTCACTAGTCGTTATGACCTCCAGGTCAACGGCTGGATAAATATATATTGGTCTATCGCACGGACCACGATCATCTTCTTTATGTAGATATTTTTATCATTAAGACATCAATTCGTTCCTGGCGTCAGAGGGACGCACTAGCAGCTTGACCCAACTGGCCAAGCTGAAGTTCTACCGTAACGCTGTAGGAGATAGAATGTCGAGGCAGGACACTCAAGGAAAAACGAGCCATTTTCTGGCTAGACATTTATCGTGGCACGATTCTTGGTACTGTCACTTCAAGAATGGCTTCATTATAATATTATAATCTGCATGTCTTCCCTAGACTTAGGGCAAGTACATCTAAGACATCACGTCTATCTTGGACGAAAAACATTGGGATCTGCCTCAAGCATCATAGCTGAATGGCAACAGATCGACGTAACAAGCTGCGCTATTCTCTCTAAATATAGTGCACGACGGCACGCAAATAATTACATATACAATTAACTTAGATGTGCTCACACGTGTGTCTATAAAATACTAGACTCACATGTGAGGGTCGCGAACACTTTAATCCCCACGCGAAAAGAACTTAACAGTTTACATCGACCCCCAGAGAAATAAAAAAAAGAAAAGCGAAGCTTTTTTTTTTGGAGTAAAATACCTTTAGTTATAGTGTCGGTCAACCCCTATTCATTATATGTTATTCATAGTTTGTTTTCACGTTCGTGCGTATTTGTCACAGAATTGTGCGCATGTGAGTGCAGTGTAACTTGTATTTCTTACAGGGAGAGAAAGTACGTCTGATTTAAAGTTAGTCGTCCAGATAGGCTGGATTAGATAAATTATTCTATCCAGAGACTGTCCTTTCTCTTACACGATCACCTCGTGATAAAACTATTTCTTAACCCTTACTTTCACATTGTCAACACTATCACCTCTGTTCAGACAGTGCTATAAACAGCTATTACCTATCTGATTAATTTACGACAAGTACACTCTTTAACCCCATGTATACGCCCGACAATAAGGTCGGCGATTGGTGCCGGGAGCATGCATACGTGTATACGCCCCGTAAAAAACGGACTGGCAATGTTGACGATGGCAGTCGGAAAAGACTCAACTGTCCCTCCGAACGTCACACATTTTACGACATTCCCTGTGGCACAAGAAGGGTGTACTAGTGATTGCCTAATTCCAACAGTTGTGCATCCGGAATCCTAGAGCACTGAGACGGAAATATTATTTACAAACCCCCTGTGTAGTGTTAGAGAACCTGTTCCATCATGTGCAGACAAGGCTGGAAGAGTCGGGAGAGGATGACCGCAACTCAAAGTAGTCACTGCTGCAGGCTGAAATAGAGTTGTGCACTCATGGCACTGAGATGCATGCTTAAAATCAACAGAACAAAAAGACGCAGCATGATTAACATTATTAATGTCACTTTGATTTAAACTAACTTGAGGCTCATGTTGAGCTAAGTTAGCATGTTGAATAGATCTATCATTATTTGGAGATCTATCATCATTTGGATATCTACCTCGATATCGATATCGATCCTGACTATTATCCCTAATGGGATCATTGTTTTGATTTGAACCCCTGTTAGAATGATTGCGATACCTCCTTTCCCTATGATCGAAATGTCTATTAGATGAATTTTGTTGGCTTGGAGAAAAATTACTGTGAGGTTGCCAATCCCTAGTGTGGTTATCCCTTCTATAATTTCCTGAATTATTGGCACCAAAATGTTGAGGCCCATTAAATTGTCTCCAGTTTCTTGGAGCTGGAGATGGACTACGTAGTTGACTCCCTTGGCAATGTCTGAAATTGCGATAATCTCCCTTGCTAAAGATACGATCAGCGCTTTGTGACCGATGCCGCCAATTATTATTGTAAGGTATTGCAGATGCTACCGGCAATGCATCCCTGACATTGGAGTTGCTGACAACCATGTCTGGATGTGCGGTTAAGAATTGGCGACCTAATTGTTCAGTAATATTTAAGTTAGCCGGCCTTCGTTCATGTAGGAAGGAGAGAAATAAAAGGTTTACTGAGGACATCACCTTATCACGGAGTATTAAATCCACAAGATCCTCATAAGTGTGTTCAATTTTCGAAAGCTCAACGCATCGAGAAAACGTAAGACGTATATTGGCTATAAATTCCGAGAAGTCCATTCCAGTCTCCGGCAATAAACTTTTAAACCGGAGCCGATAACTGCCTTCATCAAGTTGGTATTTTTTTTAGTAAAATACCCCTAACAGCATCGTAGTCATTTTTACTAGGTCCTTCCAACATACATACAGCTGTTAACGCTACTCCAGTGAGAAGTTCCATAAGTCGAGTAGTATATTCCGATTTATCGATCATACGAAACTCACATATGGCCTCGAATCTATTCAGATAGAACAGGACGTTGTCGGAAGTAGTCTGTTCATGGAGTCTACGGTTTTCATTCTCAGCAGCTTCTAATTGCATTCTATGTGCTTCAGCGTCCATCTGACGTTTTCTTTCCTCCATGGCTTTAGCAAATTCAGTAGTCGCGAACAGCTTTAACTCCTCAGGTTCCATACCAAGCGCCTTTCCTTGCTTGTTGAAATAGTCTAATGTAGACATCTTGTATAGTTTTATGTGTAGTTAACTTACTTAGTCAAATATTTCCTAAAGGAAATTAAAATTATCCCCTAATTAATGTGTAGCAAGTTCCTGTCCACAGAACCTGTGTATAAATTTATATTAATGTAAGGAGAGCAAATATTATCACCTAATTATCAATCAATCATTAATTCATGCATTAACAAGAAGTTAATAGAGCATATAAGGCAAGAAATACGTGATGAAGGTACAGAGAACAACTGATACAAAGACGAGATACCCAAGAACAAATGACAACGTTCGCTGAATCAAATAAGTAATAAAGCAGAAATAAAGAAAAAATATTGCAGAGTTGCAACGACACTGCGAAAGAAGAAACGAGACAAGCAACAACACAGGGTATAAATAAAACATTTGTATATAAATCAAGGATAGCAAGATGGAGAATGATAAGTACAAACAAAGTCAATCGTGAAACTAAGGCACAGAGAAAAAAATATTACAATAACAACAATAAAAACAGTACGTTACGTCTAAACAGATGGTGTCACAGACAACCAAACACAGTGGACCGAAAATCCTTCTGCAAATATATGCTGGAATTTCCACTGTGGGAAATCTGCAAAAATCCCTATAGAATGCTTACGTGGGCCCTGGTGTGAAACTGGGATGTTCCCCAAACGTAAGTCTCCTCCCAACCAACCCGCATGGAACATACGAGGCGTGTTCAAATGAAACCCGCCCATGCTGCGCCAAGTGGACATTTGTAGGAGGAGCATGATGATGTCACATCTGACGTAATAAGCACATACGCATGTACAAGTGTGTAAGTGTTCATTCTCCTAGTATTCATTGTTTGTGCTGCAGACCGTTAAAATAATGGCCGGTGTGATACGGAATCCGTCCATGGTCGATCAACGAGCGATGATTCAGTTCCTAACAGCCGAAGGATGTCGACCAGTCGACATTCATCGCAGAATGAAAGCAGTGTATGGTGTCTAAGACTACAGTGAAAGACTGGGCACGAATGTTTCAAGAAGGACATCAGTTAACGAAAGATCTTCCGCGGCCAGGTCAGGTGCATATTGTTACGACAGAAGAAGCCATCGCCGAGATTGATGCAGCAAAACGGGTGGACCGTCGTCGAAGCTTATGTTCGCTAGCAAAAGAATTCGCTGTGTCTCTTGGGACAGTTCAAATGGTGGTTAGGAAGAAACTGAAGTATCGAAAGGTGTGTTCACAATGGGTCCCACGGATGCTGACCGATCACCATAAGGAAGAACGCATGCGGTGGAGTTTGAACCACCTGCTGCTTTACGAAGAGGAGAGTGATGCATTTCTGTTGCGCATAGTGGCAGGCGATGAGTCGTGGTGCCACCACTTTGAGCCGTGCAGCAAAACAGCGAGCATGCAGTGGAAACATCCCGGATCACCAAAACCCAAAAAATTCAAGTCACAGATTTCCACCGGTAAGGTTATGCTGGCCGCATTTTTTGACCATGAAGGGCTTCTATTGGTAGACTTTAAAGAGCCTGGCGTGAACATCAATGCCATCCGCTACAAAGACACACTAGACAACCTGCATACAGCCATCAAGAATAAACGACCCGGCATGCTTTCGCGTGGTGTGATTCTGTTGCACGACAATGCTCGTCCACATGTTGCGAACATTGTGCAGGAAGCGTTAGCAAGGAAAAGGTGGGAAGTTCTGCCACACCCAGCCTACAGCCCCGATCTGTCACCATGTGACTTTCATTTGTTCAGACCCTTAAAAAAATCTCTAAAGGGACAACGATTCGACTCCGGTGCAGACGTCAGGGTCTCGGTGACCAAATGGTTCAATAAGCAACCAGTCATTTTTCTCGGACGGCATCCGCCGTCTAACCAAGCAGAGGGATGCGTGTCTGAATTCCTATGGTGACTATTTCTAAAGAACCCCAGTGAGTACTTGCTTCATAACAATTGCTGTATTTAATTCTACTACTCCTGCTGATGTACCTTACATATATTTGTTATAAAGACACTGGGACGGGTTTCATTTGAACACACCTCGTAGAACATGAAGAAAAAAGGTGGACATAAAAAAGAAAGGCTCACTTAAACATGCCACAGTGGCAAGGTGCACATACAAACAGCCACTTATCTTTAAACAATCCCAGTCCTATCGAAAGTAACGACGATGGGCATCGGGCGTTGCATGGTGAGCCGAAGAAGTATAAGCAGTCCGACGTTGGCTGATGGCTGGAATACTCAGAGGTCAGTAAAGTCAACCGCTAAAATGCAAACTTCCAAAAAATGTTGTGTCGTTGATGGTGTTGACTTGAGAAAAATGACGTATCTTGTAACTTGACAAACGAGGGAAGTCGACACATATTCCATTGAACTGGTTTTCCCCATTTGCTGGCCACCAGCTGTTACTGTCACCTATCGTTACTGTGGTGTGTGGGTTTATTATTGTTGTCGTCTTGTTGTTGGTGCGAATGCTTAATGTGTGGGTCGTTTCTTTGATTCGATTAATGGTGACAAGATGAACATCACAGTAACGGTTGGGTCATAAGCTTGACCAATTGACAAGTAAAGTATACTGGACTCCTTTGTTTTTACGATAATGACGACACGATTTTTATTACAATATGTGGACATTGACATCATAGGCAGGTACAGTGGCAGCAAACAGTTCATCAATATTCATAATCATCCAAAGGATTTCATGGCAAAATGCATTGGTACATATAACAATCAACCTGACCGTTGATTGACTTCACTAGTCGTTATGACCTCCAGGTCAACGGCTGGATAAATATATATTGGCCTATCGAACGGACCACGATCATCCTCTTTATGTAGATATTTTTATCTTTAAGACATCAATTCGTTCCCGGCGTCAGAGGGACGCACTAGCAGCTTGACCCAACTGGCCAAGCTGAAGTTCTACCGTAACGCTGTAGGATATAGAGTGTCGAGGCGGGACACTCAAGAAAAAACGAGCCATTTTCTGGCTAGACATTTATCATGGCACGGTTCTTGGTACTGTCACTTCAAGAATGGCTTCATTATAATATTATAATCTGCATGTCTTCCCTAGACTTAGGGCAAGTACATCTAAGACATCACGTCTATCTTGGACGAAAAACATCGGGATCTGCCTCAAGCATCATAGCTGGATGGCAACAGATCGACGTAACAAGCTGCGCTATTCTCTCTAAATATAGTGCACGACGGCACGCAAATAATTACATATACAATTAACTTAGATGTGCTCACACGTGCGTCTATAAAATACTAGACTGTCATGTGAGGATCTCGAACACTTTAATCCCCACACGAAAAGAACTTAACAGCCTTTAAGTTTCTCTTGCATATATCTTTGAACTTCAGCTGCAGTCGCTCAGCTGTCCTTTCGCCATCTGCTAGTTGTCCGTAGAAGATGGCTTTATGGATGCGACTATCTTTCATGCGGTGGACACTGCCACGCCAGTGTCGTCTGCGCTGTCTAAGCAGTGTATACATGCTTTCAAGGCCAGCACGTGACAGCACCGCAACATTTGTCACTTTTTCCTTGCAAGAAACCAAGGATGTGACGTTGGCACCGTAGATGGAAGTTATTGAGTTTTCTTTTTTGATTAGCAGAAGTTGTCCATGTCGCGTTGACATCTAGAAGATTGCATTCTGGGAATGAAAGAGTAATACATGTATTAGCTCTCCCAGTCTGATAGTGGAGGAGTAATATATGTGTATGTGATCTCTCAGTCTGAGAGTGGAAGAGTAAGATATGTGTGGGATCTCTCATTCTAAGAGTAGAAGTGTAAGATATGTGTGTGATCTCTCATTCTAAGAGTAGAAGAGTAATATTTTTGTGGTATCTCTCAGTCTGAGAAGGGAAGAGTAATATATGTGTGGGCTCTCACATTCAACGTGTGGAAAAGTAAGATACATGTGGGCTGTCGTAATTAAGATTTGGATGAGTAAGATATGTATGGACTCTCTCTCTGTCTCTGTGTTGGTGCGTGAAAGAGTAGGATATGTATGGACCCTCTCTGTCGGTGTGTGAAAGAGTAAGATGATATGTATGGACTCTCTCTGTCGGCGTGTGAAAGGGTAAGGTATGGATTGTCACGGTATTTGCCTCCCCTTTGCTCTGCAGTAGTGACCCACCAGTGGCCAAACTCAAGAGTATCTAAAATGGGTCTTCAAATGTATCTACCTTCGCACAAGATTACTCTTGGTAGAGTTGTAGATAAAAGGATAATGACGCTTCTATCTCAATGGAGATTGACAAGATAATTCAGAAGTCAAGAACGATGCTGCATAGGGCAGAGCACTATTAACGTATATCTGATCCGGCACATTTTATGAAGTGTTAAGCAATGGTTTGGCTTGTTCGAGCCCCCAGCTGGTTTAATCGAGCGAAATTCCTGTTATATGATTTTTTTTGGCTCTATGGCTGTAACTATATGTATATATATAAATATTATTAAAGATTTTTGATCATACGAGCTCTCTTATCTATAAGAACTGAATCAACTATGAATTTGTAAAATAACATATAACAAATTTAATAATCAATTAGTCTTTAACACATTTAAATAAATATGGATGAAGATGATTTTAGGAGGTTTTTAAAAAAAATGTGTCTTCACTGAGACTTAATTGGGGACTGATTTTTATTAATGTCCGTTGCGTGCCTGTTACAAAAGACTTAACTTGCTGAGTACTGCAATGGTTCGTTGTCAGGTCGTTTGTGATGAGGACTCTTCTCTATAGGAGTCTAGATGAACTTCACTCCTAATGTCAAGATGGGTGTCTTCACAACGTGTCCACTGTAGGTAGTTGGTGTCAAACACAGCTATTGAATCACAGAATTAGTGGCGAAGATTCTTGCTTCAGACTGGTCTGGTACGAAGAACCGTCTCATAGCTTCGAACCACGAACTTTAGGACAAATAAAAGAACAAATGCCTCTGCTAAGTACATTTGTGGGCTGAAAATTAACAGGTGCATTGTCTTGCTGTCGATCCACCAATGTAAGCCTCTCTGAATGATTATTCTCCCTGAGTCTAGACAATATAACTCAGGGAATATGATTAGAAATCACCGTTATTCTTCGGGTTACTTTAATGGGGAAAATGTGTCTGGACAGCGCGAGGGCAATTGCTTGCCTGAATTACAACTAACTAGGTACACATATTTCACAAAATGATACTATACACTTTAGGCACATGTGATGTAATCATCAATACTCACTGCTCCATTCGAAGTCGGGGTCGCTTCTGCTTTCGCTTTCCTGAGCGAACTAGCACAAAACAAACCCCCAGTGCTTGTGTAGTGGTTTATGAATATACTATTTTCATATGTTGAGGTTGCCAGCCTCCTATGCCTTGTATCGTATAATGACTTAGCACGTACAGACATGTCACAATTCACATGGTAAAATATATGTTCACAACTTACCCCAAATTACTTGGGAACACAATCTCCTGGCACAGTAGAATTGACACAGCAACTTTGTTTAGATGCTTCGAACACTTGGTCTGGGAAATCTTAGTATTCCTCTTATGACGGGTGCTCTGATTCCTTAAGTTTCCAGTCTTGGTCTTTACGAGGGACGTCAAAAAGTAATGCCTCGTAATTTTTAATTTCATTCAATAGGCAAGAAAACAGATAAAATTCACTTTGAAATGCAGCCCCAAGTCTGAACTTCAAAAATTTATTTCTCAATGTAGTCTCCGTTATTTGTTACAGTTTTTGTTCATCTTCTCACAAGGGCATGTATCCCCGCACGGTAAAAATGTGTATCCTTTTTCCTAAACCACTGGCGTACGGCGCGTTTAATGGGCTCAGTGTCCTCAAAGTGATGTCCGCGAAGATCTTCTTTCAGTGGTCCAAACAGATGAAAGTCAGAAGGTGCAAGATCGGGACTGTAAGGGGGATGTGGTAATAATGTCCAGCCAAATTCTGCAATCGCATCAATGGTGCGTTTAGCGGTGTGTGGCGTGGCATTATCGTGCAACAGTAATGCAGTTCTCTGATCTTTTAATGGGTAAAGTCGCCGAAGACGACCCCTAAGCTTCTTCAAAGTTTCAATGTAACGGTCTGCATTCACCGTGTTTCCCTGTTCCAAGAAGTCGAGAAGAATCACACCCTTCTCATCCCAAAACACGGAGGCCATAACTTTCCCTACAGATGGTGAACTTTTGCACTTCTTTCTTGTCGGCGATGTTGTTTCACTACCCTTCCCAGAGTTAGGTTTTTAAATCCTGATAAAAAACTCTTATTAGGAAAGATGACAATAGATGGGTTTACGTTTGAAAACATTACAGTACCCAGACAGCACATCTTCGAAACAGGAGGTAGAAGAAATTGCATATTTTGAACGCAGCCACGTAGCTCTTTTAAATTTGTATATTTGGGTTCCTTAGGGCTTGCTGACAAAGAATATGTAAAACGTTACGCAAATAGTCTAGGAATTAACAAGTTATAGCCAAAATAAAATGATGGTGCTGTCAGACAACACCCAAAATCAGAATCGCTCAGTGGTAGATTTTTTAAACCACCATTGTACGGGAAATGGGCCACAAGTTACATTTGAACTGATTGGCTGGAATGATATGTAAGGCTAAACACGATTAGTCGGACTATAAATGCTATCCTTGGTTGTTAGGGGAGACGTAGGAAGGTAAAATTTTTTCAAACACTTGTCGAAACGTGGCTCCATTGGCCAGATTCGCTGATATAATCACTTAGGAGCGTTAGTTCGAGACCACTAGTTCAAATAAGCTTGATAAAGCAACAGTGCGTTGAAGCCAGCTCATTTTTTGCTAAATAAAAGCCTGGAACATAAGCAGATGGGAATTTGTGCCAGTATTTGTGCCAGAATTCATTGCTAGTCAACGTATCTGTGTTTATTTCCATGAATTGTGGTAAGCTTGAAACATTCAGTATCTTTTAATGAAAATTGAATGTGAATTGTTAATTTATGCCTGTATATATGTGTAGTTCAGTAGCAAACATGATGTAAAGCCTATAATGCTCCAGCCTGAACAGAAGGTGTCGGAGGAAAGTAAAACGGCATGGAATGGCCAAACAGTACACTGACACCTAGATGATTGACTAGAAAGAAATAATGCTGGAATTGCAGAGGCGTAGTAACCATTAGGGAGGTTAATACTGGTATAAAGTATTTCAGATGAAGCTGACAGTTGGCCTAACGCTCTGAACTCAATGTTTGTGATGTATTGTGCTCAGTGTAGAACTAGAGTATCAATTAGTTATGAAGTAGAAGGTACATCCTTCTTGTTTTCAGGGACCGTGGTCTTGACGTTATTGAGCAGCACCTGGTCAGAGCTTTGCTGAATCCAGAGTCGGACAGCATACTCCTTGGTCCATTTAGCTATCAGTGAGGTGTCTCCAGAGCCCAGGGGAGAAATCGAGCAGAGGAGTCTTTTCCTGCCGCCATCACGCAAGATAAGCTGATGTGGCCAGCTGAGCTCAACATTATGTACCCCCATCTTAAAATGACATTGTAAATAACATTAAGAGGGGAATTAAATTGTTTTAATATCAGGAACTGAGAACATCTCCAATACTAGTTCCAATAAAGACAAACTATTGAAGTCATGATGACAAATACCAACAGAGCTTGAACAAAACAAAACCAGTATTACCTCATATTACTACTACACAACTGACACACATAGGATACTTTTAATAATATATGTCACTACAATATTCATATTGATAAATTCTGTACTTATAACTTGTAATTAAAATTGATTGTGATTCCTGGTTCCCTTTGTATTTGAATCAGGACACATATTCATTCATGACAGCAATGAATACATATTGTTATTTGAAAAGTTATCAGTGACTCCTTTAAGATATCCTTGTAGAGTGTTTTATGTATGTGAGTGTCACAGTGTTGTCAAGTGTAGTGGAATAAATTAAATTGTTTATCTGTCTGTTGTTGTTATGACTTACACTTCATCATACACATACCCTAGACATATAACGTAGTCATCACACTATTCCAGAATAATTCTGACTGAGGTATACATATGTGGCAGCAAGTAAGGTTATATATAATACACTACTCTTATTAGATATATATATACCTTCACAGCTGATCTCAGTCAGTACACTAAGTCCCCTATAAATATTTATAACATCCCACTTCACCACATATATATTGGGGTCTCGCTCTTGGGATTTTGAATCTTTCCCTATTAAAAATATTGGGGGTAATTCACTTCAGGGAATATAAGAATTAAAAGGTATCCTTGGGTGGAATTAAATAAGGTTGAGCTCACGGTGCCTGTGTTGTCCATTAGATATATATTTAGAGATTGAATTGTTGGTTAGACATTGTATAAATTTACCTGATAGACAATGGCGGACCTGGCCAAATTTCGATCTGCTGCTGTTCAGACTGCAAAAGAGTTAGGATTAGATGGGCAAGTTATGGTTGCCTATGTCACTACGGAATGTGACAAATTTATTGAACGCGAAGAAAGAAGGTTTGAAGCCGAAAGAAAGTTAGAGGCTGAAAGGAAAATTAAGAAGTTACAATTTGAGGCTGAGGCTGAGACTAAGAGGTTGCAGATTGAGGCTGAGGCTAAGAAATTGGAAGCAGAAAGAGAAGACAGAAGATTGACTGCAGAAAGGGAAGAGAAGAAATTAGCTGCAGAAAGGGAAGCAGAAGAAAGAAGATTGACTGCAGAAAGGGAAGAGAAGAAATTAGCTGCAGAAAGGGAAGCAGAAGATAAAAGATTACAAAGGGAACATGAGTTACGACTAAGGGAGTTTGAGTTTCAAGGCCATGCTCCTGAAAATGGTGCCAGTCCCTTTGCCTCTGATGCCACTGCTAGCCAAGGAGCCTCAACCTCAGCTATGAATTTTCATTTAGATCATTTTGTTGAGAAAGACGATGATATAGAGAGCTATCTAAATAGGTATGAACTATTAGCTACCACGTATGGGTTAGAGAGAGAAAGGTGGAGCTTAAAGTTATCTCAAGGACTTCGTGGGGCAGCTTATGAAGTTTTTGCAAAAATGAGCAGAGGTGATCAGGAAAATTATGACATGCTAAAGCAGGCTCTTTTGTTAAGATATGAAAAGAATGCAGAATTTTATAGGAAAAAAATTTAGGAATGCTAAACTACTGTCAGGTGAAACCTATCACCAGTTCTCTGCACGAATAGAGACATACTTGGAGAAATGGACTTCTCTGGGGAAAACCCAAGATCTTAAGGAAATGGTCCTTATAGAGCAATTAAGAGAGTCCATGGCTCCAGACCTGAGAAAGTTTCTCATGGAACAAGGTGCAGAGAGGCTGGGTGAGTTGCTAAATGTTGCTGAAAGGTATCAAGCAGCTCAAGCAGAGGTAACAGGTAATAAAAAGAAACAAGTGGATAACTTTAGGGCACCACAGAACTTTAATAAATTTGATCCTAGGGATCAAAACAAAGGTAAGCACCATTTGATAGGCCACGGTATGAAAATAAAAATAAATTCCCACAATTCGATGAAAAGAAATATGATGAAAGAAAATCTTTCAACCAAGGAAAAAGGTGGTGTAAGAATTGTCAGATGGACAATCATGACACTGACCGTTGCAGAAGGAAACCTGTGTATATGGCAACCCTTCAGGTCAGGTCGACCTCAAGACAGGAGGAGGATATTATGTTGGATACCACTCCAGAAGAGATGAGGAAGGCACAGGCTGGGGATAAAACACTCAAGCCTTGTTTCAGAAAATTGTCAACTTGTCATACAACTCCAGGCAAGGGAGATTTTTACATGAAAAACAAGTTGATGTATAGGAAGACTGGAGCTAGATCCAAAGGTCAGGGACAGCTGGTACTTCCTAAAAGATATAGGGCAGACTTAATAAGGAGCCTACATGTGAAACCAGATGGGGACCATGAGAAGATAGGTACCATCATTCAAAAGGTGGCTCACAATTATTATTGGCCCAAAGCAAGATGGGACATTGAAAATTTTGTAGAAAGGTGTAGCATAGCACATGAGGGAACACCCACAAGTGGGAACATGGATCAGGACCTGGACACGCCACGGGGCAAAATTAGGCCTGACAATAAAAAGAAATATAAATTTGATAAAGTGGACCAAATGGAATGGGAAGCCCCTTTTCACGGACAAGCTTCACTTAACTGTTTTACAATGGCCACTATGCGGAGAGTGCAAAAAGATGTCTTACCCCAGGATAAGCCGAAAATCCCTCAATCGGACTTAAACAAACTGGAGGAAGAGGATATAGAGAGGAAATCTCTCATCAAGAATTTTAAGTGGGGAGAAAGCCCCAAAAGAAAAATTGGTAGCGGTCGTTTTGTGAATGATAATTCTGGGAGGAAAAATCATCACTATAAAGCTTCGAGTGGAAGAGACCATACCGGTGCATGGACAAATAGGTCCACACAATTAAAGGTCCACATGTAGCTTTGTTAAGAACGTGGACTGATGAAAAGTCAGAATAAGTTACAAATTGGATGGCAGGGTCCATATACAGTTTTAGAGAAGGTGTCTAGAACAAATTATAAGATAGATAAGAAGGGGAAAGAAAAAATCTATCATGTGAATCTCTGGAGCAATAATTGGAAAGGAGCAACCTCCGGAAAGAGGACCACACAGTAGGACCTTGTCCATCGCC